>PVJN01055026.1:0-13218 GCA_004026805.1 Lasiurus borealis | reverse complement strand
AACTAGTTTTATAGAAAACAATAGAGACAAGCAGCAATTTCTGAAAAACAGGGCAAGCTTCAGAAAATATGGTATAAACTAAGGAAACTTTATACCTGGACAATATAAATTTAATAAGTATGAAAACTAAGACATTTTAAATTATAAAATACAAATGAGTGAGTCTAGTGCTTAGTATATTACCATATAGATAAAATATGGAAAAAAGAGGTTCTGGTTAATTGACCTTCAGTTAACCATTAAGTTTTAATATTGATTTTTAAAGAATCAACATATAATAAATGAAGGGCATGAGAATATACTTTTCTAAAATATACTTCTTTGCCATAAAAATTATTTGAGCTGAAGGCACTTGAAACAGCAGATGCAGAAAGAAGCTTTTTGTGATTCCCCTTATTTGCCTAAAGACAGATCCTCCGAAAGAAACTTTGTCATAAATCCCTTCCCTGGGAGTTTGATCAACTAGGCAAGATTGACACTTATCACCAGAAAGGAAATCAAGGGAAGAGAATCAAGAGTCCAGAAATAAACCCTGACATACAGAGTCAACTGTGAGCTGAACACATAAAAACAGAGAGGAGAATAGTGATTGCCAGAGGTTTGGGTGGGAGAAATGGGGAGATGTTGGTCAAAGGATACTAGCTTCCAGTTATGAGAAGTCCTGGGAATCTGATGTAGTAATTATAGTTAACAATACTGGTTTAGGTACTTGAAAGTTGCTAAGAGATTAAATCTTAAATGTTCTCACCACAAAAAAAGAAATGGTAATTATGTCATGTGATGTAGGTGTAACACTGCAGTGGTAATTATTTGCAACATATAAGTGTATCAAATCAACACATTATATACCTTAAACTTACACAATGTTATATATATGTCAATTATATCTCTATAAAGTTGAAAAAGGAAAAAAAGAAAGAATGAAAACACTTAACCATAAAACAATCCATGGTCAAATCAAATCTGGTCACTTTGCTAGTTATTCAACTGTCACATGCATAAGACAACCAAGAAGCATCTCAATCATAAAACTATCCTTATGTCCACAATGCACTTTTGATAACAACTTCAATGTTCTGCACAGGAGAATTGTTGAGATATTTTCTTTACTTCTTAGCAGTCATTCTCCACAAGAATTAGTTTCCATGTTATTTGTAATGTGAATTGAAAAAATTGAGTTCTTTCTGGAATATATAGAAACACTCTCACAAATGAAGATTTTATAAATATAAATTTCCCTTACAAAATGTTACTTCTACTATTTTCAAGGCTTCTCCTGTTTCTGCTGTTTCTCAAAATAATTAGCTCAAAATAATCCTTATGCCAAAGGGGCATTTTTTGGGGTGGCATGATCTAGTGTCTTATAGTCATATTTGGGGATAGTATATTTTCGTCTCCTATGATACAAAATGACAACATCCTAGAAAAAACATCTGATTGGGAACAATTTGTTTAAAATTATAGTGTATATGACTGCCTTCTTCCATTTCATTAAAAGAGTAAATATCCCTTGTATTCTTTTACATATTTCATTTTCAATCATTTTTCAATTATAGTTGACATACGTTATACTTTCAGGTGTTTGCCCCAATGATTAGATATTACATAACTTACTAGTGATTAATCAACCTGGTAAATCTCATAGCCATCTAATAGCATATATAGTTATTAAAATATTATTGACTATATCCCCTATGCTGTACTTTACATCCCAATGACTATTCTGTAACAAACAATTTGTTCTTCTTAATCCCTTCATCTTTTTCACCCAGCTCCTCCAACCCCCTTCCCATCTGGCAGTTGTTAAAATTTCTCTATATCTATGAGTCTGTTTCTCTTCTGCTTCTTCATTTTGTTTTTGTTTTTTTTAGATTTGTTTGTTAATAAATGTGTACTGATTGCCATTTTATTGTTCATATTTTTATTTTTTCTTCTTCTTCTTAAAGACCCTTTAACATTTCATGTATTACTGGTTTTATGGTGAATAACTCCAGCTTTTCCTTGTTGGGTTATTCTTTTACATATTTCTATAGGCAAATGATTTCATAAACAATGGCTAGATATATAAGAAATGGGTTTTCTTTTATGTACAGAGGTAAAGAGAAGACTAGCATTTTTCAATAATATCATAATTATTACTAAATAGTTTACATTTCTTGAACATTAACTATGCGGCAGCTACTGAGTTAAGTACTTTACACAAATGATCTCATTTAATCCTCAAGACAATGGTATAATGTAGGTTCCATTACTACCATCAATTTAAAGATAAGGAAACTGAAATCCCAAGAGGCAAAGTTACATGCCCAAGGTCTGAAAGGTAGTACATAATGGCTAAAAGTGCCAAAGTTTAGAATCAAACCCAGATCTCTCTGACTGCAAAGCTCATGCTGGTAACAGCTATTATTCTGCCTTTCCATATGTGCTCCAAGTGGTTCCCACTAATAAACCCCAATGTCAATCACAGTTCATTAAACATAGTAATAAAAAGTATTCCATAGATTCAAAGATTTCAAGGTTCATTAAAATCTGACTCTATACTATTGAACCGTAACTGTAATGTGAACATGAAAGAATAACTTACTTGCACAATTTGCCTTCTGCCATGTGGAATTAAAGAACTCAGAGAGAATCACAACTATTTGTATTCTATCTGCCATTAAGAGACTTCTGGCACAACTATGACTCTCTGAAGTATTCTGTAACAAAAAGGAAAAGAAAAATACAACGTGGGTATTTTTAAGAGCTCCCAAACAACTTGAGACCAAAAAAACAAAAGAAACAAACAAACAAAAAAAAAAAACACACCTTTTAAAATTAAAATACTTATACTAAGCACTTTAACATTTTATTTGATATATTTAAGTAATGTCATTAATAATAACAATTGTAATAAAACAATAGCAGCTGTTTGTTGATACTGCAAAAAAATAAAATCTTTGTTCTTAAATAAGTTCTGCTTCTATCGTACTATCTCAACAATTTAGTCCCAAATTGCATGCATTTTGTATTTCTTAACTGTGTGTGCATAGGAAAAAATTCTGGAAAGTTGTTCACAAAATGTAGCAGTGGTTATGTAGACATAATGGAAATATGCTGATTTTTTTTATTGCCTCTTTCACACTGTCTAAATTTTTCTACAATGAACATATATTATTTACATATCTTTTTTACTCTAGTAGATAAATTATCACAAAACATTTAGTTTCATCTTCTAAGTGATTTTTGGTTCAAAATCTTATAACCCACAAGAAAATGTAACACATCCAGTTTGTGCCCAAAGTTTGTACCCAGGTAAAAAAAAAATGTTTTCTTCCCACAGATCACTTTAATAATGAAGTTCACGCTATGCAAATAATAAGTCCAAGCTCCTAAACTATTTCATCCTTATATATTTCCTTTCCTTTTTGCCCATAGCAAGGAACTAAGTTCTGATGACCCTTCATTTTTTTCAAAGTTAATGTACTCCTACTACTTACCAAGCACTGTAACAATCCTGGTGTGAATCTACAACAATGGCACTCACTAAACAGCTGCGAACCCAAGAACACCGGTCCCCAAGTGCCACAAGCATGCCGATTCAAAGGAGCTTTATACTCCCTCACAAAAAAGGAGACAGAAAACTACACAACCAGACACCTGTAGACGAGAGATCATGTGGAGACAAAGAAACAGCCCGCATATGAAAGAAAAGCAGGCATCACCAGAAAAGCAAGTAAACAAAATGGAGGCAAGCAACCTGTCAGAGAAATAATTCAGAGAAATGATCATAAGGTGGGTGAAAAGAATGGAAGACAAATTAGACAATATGTGTAAGAACCAAGAGGAAATGAAAAAGAACCAAGAAGAAATGAAAAATGACATTGCTGCTATAAAGAACTCAATAGAAAGTATCAAGAGTAGACCAGAAGAAGCAGAGGACTGCATCAGGAAGCTAGAAGACAAGGTAAGAAAAAATACCCTAGTAGAGCAGCTTCTAGAAAAAAAAAATTAAAAAGCAGGAGGAGAGCCTAAGGGAACTCTGGGACAACACAAAACAAAACAACATCCACATAATAAGAGTTCCAGAAGGAGAGGAAACTGAGCAAGGAATAGAAAACTTGTTTGAAGAAATGACAGAAAGCTTCGCTGATATAGGGAAGAATATACCCATACAAATCCATAAAGCTCACAGAGTCCCAAGCAAAATGAACCACAAAAGACCAACACTAAGGCACATTATAATTAAATTGCAAACACCAACGACAAAGTAAGAATCTTAGCCAGAGAAAAACAGAAAGTTACCTACAAAGGATCCCCCATCAGACTAGCAACTGATTTCTCAACAGAAACACATCGGGCCAGAAAAGAATGGAATGAAATATACAAAGTAATACAAATGAAGGATCTGAATCCAAGAATACTGTAACCAGCTATCAATCAAAATTAAGGGTGAAATCAGGAGCTTCACAGACAAAAAGGACTAAGGGAGTTTATTACCACCAAACCAGCAATGCAAGAAATGCTAAAGGGTCTGCTGGAAAGAAAGAAAAGAAAGGAAGGAAAAAAAGGAAGGAAAGAAAGGGAAGGGAGGAAGGGAGGAAGAAAGGAAGAGAGGAAGGAAAGAAGGGAGGAAGGAAGGAAGGGAGGAAGGGAGGAAGGGAGGAAGGAAGGAAGGAAGAAAGGAAGGAAGGAAGGAAGGAAGGAAGGAAGGAAGGAAGGAAGGAAGGAAGGAAGTTGGGAAGGAAGAAGGAAGTGAATAAGGAACACAGGGGTAAAGAACAAAAACGGTGACAAACAGTACCTATCAATAATAACTTTAAATATAAATGAATTAAATGCACCAATCAAAAGCCATAGGGTAACATATTGGATAAGAAAAGATGACCCATATATCTGTTGTCTACAAGAAACCCACCTCAGAAAAAAGATGCACATAGATTGAGTGTGAAGGGATGGAAAAAGGTTTTTCAGGCGAATGGAAATGAAAAAAAGGCTGGGGTAGCAATACTTACATTGGACAAATTAGAACTCAAAGTGAAGGACATAAAAGGAGATAAGGAAGGCTACTTCATACTAAAGGGAGCAATCCAACAAGAAGAAATAACTTTTTTAAAATATATTTTATTGATTTTTTACAGAGAGGAAGAGAGAGGAATAGAGAGTTAGAAACATCGATGAAGGAGAAACATCGATCAGCTGCCTCCTACACACCCCTACTGGGGATGTGCCCACAACCAAGATACATGCCCTTGACCGGAATCAAACCTGGGACCCTTCAGTCCACAGGCTGATGCTCTATGCACTGAGCCAAACTGGTTTCAGCGAAGAAATAACTCTTGATAAACATTTACGCACCCAATACAGGAGCACCCAAATACATTAAAAAAAAGAAAACACCTCCTGGAGGATATCACAGGAGAGATTGACAGCAATACAATCATAGTTGGAGACCTGAATACCCCACTATCACCAATGGACAAATCCTCTAAACAAAAAGTCAATAAAGAATTATCAATCCTAAATGACTCACTAGACCAATTGGAATTAATTGACATCTTCAGAACATTTCACCCAAAGCCACAGAATATACATTCTTCTCATGTGCACATGGGTCATTTTCAGATAGATCATACGTTGGGTCACAGGCGAAGTCTCTTCATATTCAAGAAGATAGAAATCATATCAAGCATCTTCTTCAAGCATCTTCTTAGATCACAGTGGCATAAAACTGGAAATCAATTACAATAAAAACAATCCAAAAAAATCAAGCACCTGGAGACGAAATAGCATGCTATTAAACAATAACTAGGTTACCAGAGAGATCAAAGAAGAAATTAAAAACATCATGGTAACAAAAGACAATGAAAACACAACAATCCAAAATCTATGTGGCACAGTGAAAGCAGTCTTGAGAGAGAAGTTCAAACCTACTGCAAAAAAACAAGAAACAATGGTAATAAATTACCTATCCCTACAAATCAAAGACTTAGAGAGCAACAAGAAAAGCCCAATGTAAGCAGAAGGAAGGAAATAATAAAGATCAAAGTGGAGATAAACAACATAGAGATCAGAGAAACAATACAAAAGATCAACAAAACCAAAAGCTGGTTCTTTGAAAGGATAAACAAGATTAATGAACCTCTAGCCAGGCTCAATAAGTAAAGAGAGAGGGTCCAAATAAACAAAATCAAAAATGAAAGAGGAGAAATAACAACAGACACCCCCCCAAAAAAAAAATTCAAAGGATTGTTAAAAAAATACTATGAACAACTCTATTCCAACAAACTGGATAACCTGGAGTAAATGGACATATCCCTAGAAAAATACAACCTTCCAAAATTCAATCAGGAAGAATCTAAACATCTCAATAGGCCTATAACTATGGAAGAAATTGAAAAGCTTCCAGCAAACAGAAGCCTGGGGCCAGATGGCTTCAAGGGGGAGTTTTACCAAACATTCAAAGAAGAACTAAAATCCATCCTCCTCAGACTATTCCAAGAAATTCAAGAGGAAGGAACATTTCCAAGGTCATTCTATGAAGCCAGCATCACCCTAATACCAAAACCAGATAAAGACAACACAATGAAAGAGAATTACAGGCCAATATACCTCATGAACATAGATACCAAAATCCTCAACAAAATTCTAGCAAATCGGATCTAGCAGTACATCACAAAAATCATACACCATACACCAAGACCAAGTAAGATTTATTCCAGGGATGCAAGGATGCTACAATATCTGCAAATCAATAAACATGATACATCACATAAACAAATTGAGAGATAAAAATCACATAGTCATATCAATTAATGCAGGAAAAGCATGACAAAATCCAATACCCTTTCTTGATAAAAACTCTCAGCAAGGTGGGAATAGAAGGATCATACCTCAACATAATAAAAGCTATATATGAAAAACCCACAGCCAACATCTTGCTCAGTGCGCAAAAACTAAAACCATTTTCCCTAAGAACAGGAACAAGACAGGGATGCCCACTCTCACCATTCCTGTTTGACATAGTACTAGAAGTATTAACCATTGCAATCAGACAAGAAGAAGAAATAAAAGGCATCCAAATTGGAAAAGAAGAAGTAAAGCTGTCCTTAGTTGCAGATGACATGATATTGTGCATAAAAAAACCCTAAAGGCTCCATCAAAAAACTATTAGACTTAATAAATGAATTTGGCAATGTACCAGGATACAAAACTAATCCCAAGAAATTTATGGCATTTCTACACATCAATAGTGAATTTACAGAAAGAGGGACTAAAAAAGCAATCTCGCCGAAACTGGTTTGGCTCAGTGGATAGAGTGTCAGCCTGCAGACTGAAAGGTCCCAGGTTCTATTCCGGTCAAGGGCATGTACCTTGGTTACGGGCATATCCCCAGAACAGGGTGTGCAGAAAGAGCTGATTGATGTTTCTCTCTCATCGATGTTTCTAACTCTCTATCTCTCTCCCTTCCTCTCTGTAAAAATATCAATAAAATATATTAAAAAATAAAAAGCAATCCCATTTACCACTGCACCAAAAATTTAAGATACCTAGGAATAAACTTAATTAAGGAGGTAAAAGACTTATATGGAGAAAACTTCTGGACACTGAAAAAAAGAGATAGAGGAAGAAGTAATCAGATGGAAAAACATACCATGTTCATAGATTGGTAGACTCAACATTATTAAAATGTCCATACTACCCAAAGCAACCTATAGATTCAACGCGCTCTCCATTAAAACATCAATGGCATATTTCACAAACCTAGTAAGAACTCTCCAAAAATTCAACCGGAATTTAAAAAAAAAAAAAAAAAAAGGACCCTAAATAGCCACAGCAATCCTGAAAAAGAAGAGCAAAGTAGGTGGGATCTCAATACCAGATTTCAAGCTGTATTACAAAGCCACTGTTCTCAAAACAGCCTGGTACTGGCACAAGAACAGACATATAGACCAACGGAATAGAATACAGAATTCAGACATCGACCCAAACCACTATGCTCAATTAATATTTGACAAAGGAGGTTTGAATATACAATGGAGACAAGAGAGTCTCTTCAATAAATGGTGTTGGGAAAATTGGACAGATACATGCAAAAAGAACACCAACTTACACCATACACACAAATAAACTCAAAATGGATAAAGGACTTAAACATAAGACAGGAAACCGTAAAAATACTAGAGGAATACACAGGCAGAGAAATCTCAGACATATACCAAAGCAATTTCTTCACCGATATTGCTCCTAGGGCAATGGAAGCTAAAGAGAAAATAAACAAATGGAAATATATCAAAATAAAAAAGCTTCTGCACAGCAAAAGAAACCATCAACAAAACAACAAGAAAGCCCACTATATGGGAGAAGATATTTGCAAATGTTAGCACTGATAAAGGTTTAATTTCCAACATCTACAGGCAACTTATACAACTTAATCAAGGAAGATAAATGATCCAATAAAAAAATGGGCAATGGCTGAAACTGGTTTGGCTCAGTGGATACAGCGTCAGCCTGGGGACTGAAGGGTCTCAGGTTCGATTCTGGTCAAGGGCATGTACATTGGTTGGGGGCACATTCCCAGTAGGGGCCGTACAGGAGGCGGCTATTCAATGTCTCTCATCGATGTTTCTGGCTTTCTATCCCTTTCCCTTCCTCTCTGTGAAAAATCAATAAAATGTATTTAAAAAAATGGGCAATGTACCTAAATAGAATCTTTTCAAAAGAAGACAGAAGGAAGGCCAAGAGACATATGAAAACATACTCAAAGTCACTAATTATCTGAGAGATACAAATCAAAATGGCAATGTGGTACCATCTCACACCTCTCAGAATGACAATCATCAACAAATCAGCAAACGACAAGTGCTGGCAAGGATTAGGAAAAAAAGGAACCCTCATTCACTGCTGGTGGGAATGCAGACTTGTGCAGCCACTGTGAAGAATAGTATGGAGTTTCCTCAAAAAACTAAAACTGGAACTCCCATTTGACCCAATAATCCCACTTCTAGGAATATATCCCAAGAAGTCAGAAACATCAATTAGAAAGGATATATGCACCCCTATGTTCATAGCAGCACAATTCTCCATAGCTAAGATTTGGAAATAGCCTCAATGCCTATCAGCAGATGAGTGGGTTAGAAAACTATGATACATCTACACAATGGAGTACTAAGCCACTATGAAAAAGAAGGAATTCTTACCATTTGCAGTAGCATGGATAGACTTGGAGAGCATTATGCTAAGTGAAATAAGCCAGGCAATGAAAGAAAAATACCACATGATATCACTCATTTATGAAAAATAAAGAACATTATAACCTGATGAACAAAAAGATACAGAGGCAGTAAAGCACTGAACAGACTATCAAATTACAGCAAGAAGCTGGGGAGTGTGGGAAGGGCGGGAAAGAGATCAACCAAAGAACATGTATGTATGCATATAAGCACACCAATGGACACAAGACACTGCGGGGGGTGGAGGGAGGCGCGATAAGGGCATGCGACAAGGGGTAGGGGAGGAGGCTGGGGGAAGTTCAATGGGGGAGGGGGAAAAGAGATATATGTACTACTATATGTAATACTTTAAACAATTTAAAAAAAAAAAAGAATCCTGGTGGGTTTTTTTTTTTTTAATATATTTTATTGATCTTTCACAGAGAGGAAGGGAGAGGGATAGAAAGCCAGAAACATCGATGAGAGAGAGACATTGATCAGCCGCCTCCTGCACGCTCCCCCACTGGGGATGTGCCTGTAATCAAGGCACACGCCCCTGACCGGAATAGAACCTGGGACCCTTCAATCCGCAGGCTAACGCTCTATCCACTGAGCCAAACAGGTTTCGGCTTCAGGATACAAAAGTATAAGGGAATGCCATCAGCACTGGGCTTCAAGAATCTCCTCAGATATATAAAGATAAAGAATTAAATAGTGTGATGAGTAATTAAAGGGAAAGACTGATAACTCTAGAAAAGAGTTGATCGACCAAGTGCAGATGAGAAAAGAAGGAAGGTCATAAAGGCAGAATTCTTGCTTTGAAATACTATATAATAAAAGCTTAATACACTAAATGTCCAACCATTCGACCAGTTGTTCTGATGCACCAGGGTTAGATGCTCCGAGTAGTAAATTAGCTTGCTGCTGGGGTCTGGCCAATTGGGACTGGGCGAGATGGGCAGGATATACCCTGGAGCCCTTCTGCAGTCCCTCCTTGGCCCCGATCGTGCACCAGTGGGGTCCCTTGGCCCGGCCTGTACCCTCTCACAATCTAGGACCGCTCAGGGGATGTTAGAGAGCTGGTTTCGGCTCAATCCCCACAGGCCAGGCTGAGGGACCTCACCAGTGCACAAATCAATGCACCAGGCCTCTAGTATCTAGTAGCTCATGAGGCTTACTTTTGCCATCTCATTAAAAGATACATCCAAATAAATGCTTGCTTTTAAAATAATGAATTAAAGAAAGCATTTTAAAAGCTCCTTTTTTGAAATTGCTTTCAGAGCAATATCTGCCATAGAATAAAATTTCTATTATCACTTCTTAAATGTTACAACATAGCCTAAGGAGTCAGACAAGTCTCAGTCACTAGCTGACAATCTTGAGCAGCTGAGATAACTTCTCAGAGGTTGTTTCATAATCACAAATCTTACATAACATACTTTAATCACTTGACACTTAGTAAGTAACCGATACATGATTTCTCACCTAGCTACCTTGCTGCCAAACCTGAAATGCTCTAGGTAGGTATAGTTGGTTAGGTGTAATCAGTTATATAAGTTGAAGCTTCATAAGTAGATGACTGGCTATTTAAAAAATCAATACAGCCTTAGCTGGTTTGACTCAGCTGATAGAGGGTCAGCTCTTGGACTTAAGGGTCCTGGGTTAGATTCTGGTCAAGGGCACATACCTTGGTTGCAGGTTCAATCCCTGGCCCTGAGGGACTCATGTGGTAGGTAACCAATCAATGTGTCTCTTTCACAAAGATGTTTCTCTCTGTCTCGCCCTCTCCCTTCCACTCTCTCTAAAAATCAATGGAAAAATGTCCTCTGGTAAGGATTAACAACAACAAAAAATTAATATAGCCCTATCAGTGGCTCAATCGTTGAGTGTTGACCCATGAACCAGGAGGTCATGGTTTGATTCAGGATTAGAGCATATGCCCAGGGTTATGGGCCCTATCCCCAGTAGGGGGCATGCAGAAGGCAGCTTAGTCTGTATAAGGGGTCAATGTGTGGGGTACTTCAGTTGAGGAAGACTTCAGTGTAGTTGGGAGAAATAGGAAGTGAGATTTGAACAAAGCCCTACACTGAGAAAAGAAAGAGGATTCTAAATTAGGAGAATAAAATGATCAATAGGTGGAAATGGAATGATTATATGGTATTCAGGAAGTATGCAGTAGTGTAATATAGCTAAATGGTGTGTACTGTGAAAGTAGAGGCAGCAGAGGGTCAATTTAGGGCAAGGATGCCAGTGTTGATAGATGCACTTCCAGTACGCTCAGCAGGATTTGACACAAATAACCATCCCTTCCCTTTTCATTTATTTACAGGACACTAAGCTTCTAATTTTTCTTCATCTCTCAGATTCTTTCTCAGCCTCCTTTGATAATATGTAGATATAGATATAGATATAGATATATAGATATAGATATATAGATATAGACATATATAGACACAAAGATTGATTGATTTCAAAGAGAAGTGAGAGGTAAAGAGAGATAGAAATATCAATAATGGGAGAGAATCATTTTTGGCTGTCTCCTGCATGCCTCCTATTGGGGACTGAGCCTGCAACCCAGGCATATGCCCTTGACCCGAACTGAATCTGAGATCCTTCAGTCCGTAGGCCCACGCTCTAACCACTGAGCAAAACCAGCTAGGGCTCCTTTGATTCTTGTTTGTTTTTGTTTTAATATATTTTATTGATTTTTCACAGAGAGGAAGGGAGAGGGATAGAAAGTCAGAAACATCGATGAGAGAGAGACATCGATCAGCCGCCTCCTGCACATCCCACACTGGAGATGTGCCCGCAAGCAAGGTACATGCCCCCAACCGGAATCGAACCTGGGACCTTTCAGTCCACAGGCCAACGCTCTATCCACTGAGCCAAACCGGTCTCAGCTCCTTTGATTCTTTATTCTCTACCCAAGTCTTCATCTCTTAGCATGCCTTCTTATCCATCAATTATACTCAGAATGCCATGGTTTCACACACTGCTTTTAGCTACCTATTCCCAAAAAAATACTATCTCAAATCCATATCTATAGACATATACATCCATCCACATTATCTCCACCTATATATATCATCTCAAAAGCAACATTTTCAAAATCAAGTTCATGATCTCCCCCACCACCACCATCACCTAATAGGTTCCTTCCTCCATTTGGGTAAATAGCAAGCCTACTCACTAAACAACTCTTATAAAAACACTAGAAATCATAATTTCCTTTCTTTCACTCTCCACATTCAATTAACTACCAAGTCTTGTCAATTTTATCTCCTAAATATCTCTGAAATCTATCCATTTCCCATTATAATGGCCCACATGTAGTCTAGCCACCATTATCTCCCTTATCACTGCAAGAGTCTCTTCATTTCCCCATACCAACTCTTCCTCTGCCCTCCCATTCTGTCCCTCCATTCCTCTCCTATAGCCTGCCAGAATGATCTTTTACAGTACAAATCTGATCATGCCATTCTGTAGAATTAAATCTTTCACTAACATTGCACTGCTTTAAAATCAAAATCTAAAACCCTGAACATACCCTTTGAGGCCCACATGACCAGGAACCTGCCTATTTCTTCAGGCTTAGCTCACTAGTCTCCTCCTGGCTCACAGTGCTTTGAATTCTTTCTAGTCCTCAAACACTGCAGACTTCCACCCCAGTCTTCACATCTGCCATTTCTTTGTATGTATACCTTCTCTCCCAACCCACATTCTCTCAAATTTTAGGTGTCAGATTTATGTCACTCACCGCTCTACCTTCCCCCAGCCCTAGTGAAGATCAGCACCCTGTTATGTGCTTTGGTGGTATCATCTGAAGTTTTTTTTCCTGCACAATACTTACCACACTTGAACTAAGTAATTACTTGTATAAAAAATGTTTGTCAGTTTTCCCTATCAGACCACAAACTCTGCTCATTCACAGCTACATCCCTCCTAACTACCACTAGCCAGCACTCAATAATTTTTTGACTGAATACATAAGCATCATTATATTTTCTGATCTCTAATGAAAGACAGA
>PVJN01055025.1:0-13219 GCA_004026805.1 Lasiurus borealis | reverse complement strand
GGAGAGGGACTGAGAGCTAGAAACATTGATGAGAGAGAGACATCGATCAGCCGCCTTTTGCACACCCCTTATGGGAGATGTGCCGAAGCCTATGTTGGCCGGAATCAAACCTGGATCCCTTCAGTCCACAGGCCAACACTCTCTCCACTGAGCCACCTGGTTTGGCTAGCCTGCCTTCTGAACAGGCCCAGCCTCGGTACCCACTCTACACCGTGCCTTGTCGTTGCCCTGACTCGGGGGACTCAGAGCCGGAGGTGAAGAATCCGGGCTGGAGGTGACCTCGAAGATGCCTCAGGCCAGTGTCTCCCGGGACAGATGGGAGCACAGAAGGCCTGGGCTGCAGAGGTTGAGATCTCAGAGCAAATCACAGAAGGCGTGGGCCCCTTCCCCACCCAGCCACGCCCCACACTGGGCTGGCCTCCGTGGCCCTCTCAAGAGTGGACTGGCCTCGGCCGGGGGTCCCTGAAGTTGTGAGCCCTTCCCTCCTGTCTCCCCCTGACCTTCTTTTACATCCTCTTCCTCCTCCTCACTCTGCCTCCCTCCTCACTCTCTTCCTCCCTCCTCACTTTCTTCCTCCTCCTCACTCTGCCTTCCTCCTCACCCTCTGCCTCCTCCTCACTCTTCCTCCTCCTCACTCTGTCTTCCTCCTCACTCTCTGCCTTGCCGCTCTTTATCCTTTCCTGCTACTTCTCTAGGGAGGCCTGGGCTCTGTGTGCTGCCCATGTGTGCACATGCATGTGTGTGTGTGTGTGTGTGTGTGTGATGTGTAAGTGTGCGATGTGTATGAGTGTGCAAGAGTGTGTGTGTGATGTGTAAGTATGGGTTATGTGTATGTGATGTGTGTTGAGTGTATGTGTATATTTGAGTACATCATGTGTGCGCGCGCACTGTGTATGAGTGTATGAGTGTATAATGTATGTGAGTGTGTAGTGAGTGTATGTGAGTACAGTGGTACCTCGAGATACGAGTTTAATTCGTTCTGTAACCTTGAGGCGTGGGAAACTTAGGTAAACTTATACATGCACTGCATCTATGTCCAAAGAAATTGAAACACACACACACACACACACACACACACACACACACTACCTTCTCAACTTAAAAAACTCTAAATGAAAAATAGAAAGACCCAGACCTGATGTTCCTTATTACTTACTCTCCTTCAATTGCTCTAGGCATGTCATCCACATCTGACATGACTTGCAAGGCTTCTCCCCACACCTCCCACCCCATTTAATATATTTTTATTGATTTCAGAGAAGAAGGAAAAGGGAGAGAGAGATAGAAACATCAATGATGAGAGGGAATCATTGATCGGCTGCCTCCTACATGCCCCACACTGGGGATCAAGCCTGCAACCCAGGCGTGTGCCCTTGACCGGGAATGGAACTGTGACTTCCTGGCTCATGGGTCAGTTCTCAAACCACTGAGCTGCACTGGCTGGGCAACAAGGCTTTGACACCCTGCTCCCTGTCTGCTCCTGCCTCGGGCTCACATGACGGTCACAGCCTGTGCTTCCACCCACTGGATTCCATTTAGTGTCTTTGCTTGACTTCCAGCTTCCTATCACCTGGGCTGGGGGAAGGCATCAAGGCCTGGCTGTGCTCACGAAGGGGGACACTTTATCAAGGTGGGGAGAGAAGAAGGGTAGTTTGGGAACGAGTTTTACCAGAGGTGACGGCTGAATTGAGTCTCGTTTAGTTTCTTGCTGGGAGGACTGGCCAGTGGGCTGAACTGTCATATAAGATCCTAATACAGTGGTACCTCGAAATACGAGTTTAATTGGTACCGTCACCTTGAGGCGTGGGAAACGATGAGACGCTCAAATCAAGGTAAACCGGTGGGTCGTGTGCAGCCGGCCGATCCGCACGATGACTCCTATCTCAAATGTTGCTCGTATTTCAAAGCAAAAATCGCTCGCTTGACGGCTCGTATCTCAAAAATCTGTATGTTAGGGCACTCGTATCTCGAGGTGCCACTGTACATTGAAACGCGTGGTATACCAGATCTCCCAAAGAAGAGGCTGAGACTTCCATTCCCATACAAGGCCCAGGACACTTTCAAATCCCTACAGGGGTGCGCACCCAGGTCAGAGCAGGGAGCCACTGGCCTTAGGACACCATGACTTCGATAAAACACAATTGTCCGTGTATGAAAACAGAAGGCAAAAAGAATTGGATAAAGTTTCCAAAATACAGAAAAAAAGACTTTCTAAGAACTTGGGCAAATGGCCTCCTGAGAGAAGAGTCCTGGGCATTTTGGTATTTTTTTTTGACTGAAGATTTGAGAAGGTCTCTGTAGAGGAAGTACTTCCCGTGAAAGAGAGGGTGTCGGCGCTTCCTAGCCCTGTCTCTGTCACCATGTGGCTGGCAACCTTAGACCTCGGTTTCCTCCTCTGGGTAGCTCGAGGTTCTCTGTGAAAACCTCTCCCAGCTCTAACGTCGTTAGGGCTCTCTGTTGGAACTCAGAATCCATCCTCGCCGTGAATGAATTGTTAAAACCAGCACCGGAACATTTTCAAGAGAAGGGATTAAATTGAAACAAATAATTTGCACTCTGATACACCAACCAAGGCGATCAACAGGATAACACACCTTGATGGCAACCTATAATTTAAACACAGACGTGTGAAATCAAGAAATGTGGAGAATCGTTTCCAAATGCTGGAACGGTCGAGGGCTGAGGTTACCCAATTCACCGCGTGTGTGTGTGAGCGCTTCAAAGTGCCGGTATTATATAATTTAGAGGATATTATTCAAAGGGAGCTGGTCTCCTGCGCAGAATTGGGAGTTATTGTAGTCAGTCTGTACACGGAAAGCTAACCAGCCCAGGGGACCCAGCTTTCATGCTCATAGATGGGAAAATGCTGGTTAACTGACCTTGAAGTGAAATCTTTGGGGGGGAAAAATCTTTCATGTACCTCGCAAAGACTCTCCCCTGTGACACAAGAGAAAGAAAATGGGATTTTTTTTTTTTAAAACAAAGAAAATAAAAAAAATGTATGTGCAAAGAATCCTTTTCTTTCCTTCGAATGAGGTATACATTTGAACTTGGAGTTGTAAGGAGACCATGTTGAGTATAGTAGCGGTAGATGGGGGCAGGGAGGTCCCTGCTGACCTGACTCTCATGGCCAGGAAGCCTTCCTGAGGAAAGCTTACCGAGGACTTTTCTTTTGTTATTTGGAGGTTGAGGAGGGTCTACATGCACCCACCATACTGGTCGAGCCACATTCTCAAAGCCTCTAAGACAAACCGACAATTCCAGCAGGTTCCCCTAGCTTAATGCTAGTAGAGACATGAGTTTGAGAACAGGAAAGAACTGAGAAGTCCCCCGAGCCTTAGTTTATAAATGATGAAACAGCTGAAACCAGTTTGGCTCAGTGGATAGAGCGTCGGCCTGCGGACTGAAAGGTCCCAGGTTTGATTCTGATTGGGGGCATGTACCTTGCTTGCGGGCACATCTCCAGTGTGGGGCGTGCAGGAGGTGGCTGATCGATGTCTCTCTCTCATTGATGTTTCTGACTTTCTATCCCTCTTCCTTCCTCTCTGTAAAAAATCAATAAAATATATTTTTTTAAAAAATGATGAGACAAAGGCTCAGAGGCTGGACGGGATCCAGGGCACCGGCGCCCAGCATCGGGCCCTGTCTCGCCTCTGCGAGGTGGACTGTGAGGTCCAGGCCTCTGACCATCAGGAGGTTCCTGGCATCCACTGGGGACAGAGCTCCTGCTTCTTCTCCCAGCAGAGACCAGGGTGAGCGCTCAAGGTCCTCGCAAAAGGAGAACCCAGGGACTCTGACATCACTGTGTCGTGATGAGACAGAAGGTTTTCTGTGGACATCACTGGCCTAAAAGACATGGAGGGGACAGCCTGAGTGGGAGGGGCCGATGAGGGCCAGGAGGTCGCAGAAAGCTGGGGTGGGAGGCAAATGTGCCCTGTGCACTTTGAGCTGCAGGTACAGCGTGAGCTCGGGCAAGGTGGTGAGTGATGGCTGTCTGCAGGTCTCCGTGACTTCCTCATCATCCTCTCCTGACCTGTGACGACAATGCAAGTTTCTTGAAGCTTCTCCAGGAGATTTCCAGTCCCAGCCTGGTGAAGGCAGAGCCTCCTGAGACAGAGGGAACAAGTGAGGTGCTTGCTCTCCTGGGCGGGCTCAGTGCTGAGAGTTCCCCAGACACAAGGCGAGGGACACAAAGACAGTTGTCTACACACAACTGCACCCAACAATCTGCCGAATGTGTGCGGGGAAGGGGCTGGAGCCTATGCAAGGGATGGATGGCCACAAGATGCTGAAGCTCCCTTCATCCTAAATGGGCCAGGAGGAATTGGGGACCGCCCAGCAGAGGGATCTGAGGGGGGTAATTTTCCTCCGCCGCCATCCCCTCATCTTGAAAATTGAGGCGTTAGCCTGGGCTTAAGGTGAAGGCCTTCCCTCTCCGCCATGCTCAGCTGTGAGCACAGACCTGCCTTGCACACCCACCAGTTGGCTTTTTAAGGCTTTGGCCCCGAGATCTCTTGCAGATAGCATTTCAAAGGCTCCGTGTGCATCTAACGGTGTCACTCCCCGCTGAGAGCCCATTGTGGCTCTGCATTGCCCAGAGCGTGACCTCTATGCCCTTGGCCTTGCAGGGCTCAGCACTCTGGCCTGTGCTTCCCTCCAGCTCGGCCTGAGTCGGGATGCCTTGGCCTCTGCGCCTGCTCATGTCTCTGCTCTTCCCGCCACCTAAAATGCCCTTCCCACGCCCTTCCCCTGCCCTTTGCAAGCTCTTCCCCTGACTCACTCCGCTCAGCAGCTGATGCCCCCAGGGACAGCTCCTCCCTTTCCGAGGGCACAGGCTCCTCCCTCCGCCCCACCTGGTGCAGGTCTGAGTCTGGCTCTTATCACAGGAGTTTGAAATGAAAGATATCGAAGCCTGACTCTCCTGTTTCCTGGGAGCTTCTGAGGACCCCTCTTCAAGGTCACAGAAGTGAGAGGAAGACAGTGAGAGAAGGAAGGAAGTGAGAGAAGGACGGAGAGATTGAGGTAGGGCGGAAGGGTTGCTGGGAAGTTGAGAGCAAGAAAGGAAGAGAGCCGAGACCGGTTTGGCTCAGTGGATAGAGCGCCGGCTTGCGGACTGAAAGGTCCCAGGTTCGATTCCGGTCGGGGGCATGTACCTTGCTTGCGGGCACATCTCCACTGTGGGGAGTGCAGGAGGCGGCTGATCGATGTCTCTTTCTCTCATCCATATTTCTGACTTTCTATCTCTCTCCCTTCCTCTCTGTAAAAAATCAATAAAATATATTTAAAAAGAAAAGAAAGGAAGAAAGGGAGAGAGGGGAAGAAAGAAAGAGAAGGAGCTGGGGAGGAAGTGATCGGTCCTTCCACTCACCTGGGCCCAATTTCACATCTGGAAAATGGGTGTCAAAATTTTCCTAGTCAAGACCAGAGAGGCAACTGCCACCTAAATACTCTTGGGGTTCGTGTCAATTATTACCAGTACAAATGAAAGAAATCATCTGACCTACGCAGTGGGTTAGCTTCTTTGGAGGGTTATTGAGAGGATTAGAGGTCATGTACATAACCTAGCAGGCCTCCTGCCTGACCACAGTAGGTGCTCAATAAGGAGTAGATTATTATTATTGCTGTCACGGGCCTATTGAAGGCCTGGCTACCAGGAAAATCTGACTTCTGAACTTGACCTGCTTCCACTAGCCTGGACTTCCTCTTTGCGGACCATGGGTGTCTGGTCCTACGGACACAAAATCAGGGAGAACGGCATTGGTGCCTCACGGCATTTACAGTAGACTCAGCCAATCAGAGTCAGTGAATGCCTGAGCTTCCGGGGCCCTCAGTCACCTGACCCGGCTGTCCCCGTTTCAAAGTAGAGAGAGTTGAGCCGAAACCGGTGTGGCTCAGTGGATAGAGCGTCAGCCTGCGGACTGAAGGGTCCTCGGTTCGATTCCAGTCAAGGGACTGTACCTTGGTTGCGGGCACATCTCCAGTGTGGGGCGTGCAGGAGGCAGCTAATCAATGTCTCTCTCTTATCGATGTTTCTAATTCTTTATCCCTCTTCCTTTCTTTCTGTAAAAAATAAATAAAATATCTTAAAAAAAATATTCAAAGTAGCCGAGACCAGTTTGGCTCAGTGGATAGAGCGTCAGCTTGCGGACTGAAAGGTCCCAGGTTCGATTCTGGTTGGGAGCATGTATCTTGCTGCGGGCACATCTCCACTGTGGGGCATGCAGGGGGCAGCTGATCGATGTCTCTCTCTCATCGATGTTTCTAACTTTGTCTCCCTCTCCCTTCCTCTCTGTAAAAAATAAATAAAACATATCAAAAAAATATTCAAAGTAGAGAGTTGAGACCACGGAGGAGTGACCAAGGCCACCTCCCCCAAGGCCACACCTTGTCTAGTGACAGAGAGGGAAAGGAGCTAATTTCTGAGCTCGAAGGCAGATAGAACCCAGCAAGCCAAAGTGTGAGGAAAAGGAGTAAAGATCAATCATGATTAAGGTGGACAAACCTGGCCACTGCGCTCTGAGGGAGGAGGAAGGAATAGTTTTCCCCACTTTTCTTTCCGTTTACTTCTCAGTTGCCTGTTGGAACCAGGCATGTATTGCAGCCCCGTCCCCGCGGTCCTTGGCTCCTGCCATCCACAATGGAACGGTTTGTGCACATGAACCAGAATAGACCGGCGTGGTAACGAGCGCTAGCAACCTCCTGGAAACCATTCCCCGTCCTAGCGCGGCGTCATTGCTCAGAGCGCGTTCAGAACGCACTCCTTGGAAGCCCAGCTGGAAGCACGCGCAGATCGGCTTTCAATAGGCTGGCAAATAGACGACATTAAATATTATTCATAGGAACAGTGTTTATTTAATCTTTAATGCTACCTAATGCATTTCGGTCAAAGTCATCAGTTCACGTTCGGGCTTTATTGCGTGGAAAATGGATGTGCTATTAATAAGTCAATACAAACACAAATATGGTTTCAATTGGAAATCATTAGGCGGCATTAAACGGCAAATGAAATCCATAGGAAGGATTTGTTTTATTTTGTTTGCAAGGGGGAGAAGGAGCCCGGAGAGGCACGGCTTCGCCCGGTAATGAGGAGGAGTGATTGGTTTCTGTGGAGAGGTGGATTACGGCATAGACCCGGCTTTATGCTCCTCAGGCTGGGGATCGGGGCGGTGCCGTTTCCCCCCACGCAGCTGTTGGCTGCTCGGGGCCAGGTGGAAGTGGCTGCCTGCTCTGGAGAGCGGGAGCCCCCAGGACACAGGAGGTAGAGTTGGGGGGCAGTTCCCCCACCCCTCTTTCTGGAGCCGGTGGGCTGGTAGACCTCAGCCCGCTTCTGAAGTCGCCAGCTCCGTGAGGGTGCTGATCTGGCACGTCTGCTCTCCTGGCGCAGTAGCGGCTCCTGTGGAAGAGACTGCGAGCCTTCAGGTGACCAGAAGCTCATTATGAGCGAAAACCAACCTGTGGTGGCCAAACAGGGGGCCCTTGTTGAAAAAGACATTCCTGGGTGATGGCGATAGAGTGGGCCTTCTGTGGTGAGATGAAGATGGAAGTTGCAGCTGAACTTGACTCAGGTTCTGGTCCCTCCATCTGTAAGACCTGGAGAGAGTCACTCAAGAGGTCTGAACCTCAGCAGCCTCGTTGCCGTCCTGATGACTCCATCAGATGAGACGTGTAAACTGTCCAGCACACAGTAGGGCTCTGTCAATACAGTAGTACCTCGAGATACGAGTTTAATTCATTCCGTAACCTTGAGGCGTGGGAAACTATGAGACGCTCGAGTCGCGGTAAACTGGTGGGTTGTGTGCAGCCGGCCGATCCGCGAGATGACTCCTATCTCAAATGTTGCTCGTATTTCAAAGCAAAAATAGCTCCCTTGACGGCTCGTATCTCAAAATCTCCTATGTTAGGGCACTCGTATCTCGAGGTACCACTGTATTGGCTTCCTCCCAGCAGCTCTGGAATTCTATCCATCTACGCTTGGATCTTCTTTCTGCCTCTTCCCTTTGTCCCCCATCAGGGCAAGGAACATTCAGGGCTGAGCAAACAGAAATCGAGGTTCAGTGTTTGCCTAGTATTTATAATGAGTGACGTCATCTATTTTTAATTCTTGCTGCGATGACAGCTCACCTACGTGGGATGGGTGATCTGTGGCTCCTGCTTGGCACGAAGCAGGTATGCTTTCGCTTGCTTTCACACCCAAGAGGGGCTCCTGGGTTGAGATGCCCCGTTTACCTCTGTGTTTCAGTGGGCAGTTCAGCTGGGACCAGAGATTGCCTCTCCGCCCCCGTGCCCTCTGCAGAGCCTGGCAGTGGTGAACTGTGCAGGTGGGACGGGCAGGCAAGACCAGGAAGTTCCTGTGGAGGCAGGTCTGGGACTCAAGGTCGTGGAGGAGAGGTCCAGCAGTCTGCAGAACGTCCTTCTGGGTCCCTCTCCAGCAGAGAAGGGACAAGCGAGGGTTGGTCCTGGTGAACAATCTGGGAATAGGGGGGTGGGGGTGGGGCGTCTCTCACCACACTCTCTGCAGTTACTTCTGAGCAACGTGACCTACATGGCTAAAAAAATTGCGGTAACTAACACTTGTACAGGACAGACCATGTGTCAGGCAAGAATCTAACTCAGTGCGTGCTTATACCTGTCTTCATGGCACAGATGAGAAAGCCGAGTTGCAGAGAGGTTAAGTGACCCTCCAAAAGTCACACCGCAGGGAGCAATGGAGCTGGGGTTAGAATACAGGGCTCACTCCAGAGTCCAACTTCTTAGGGAACACTATTTTCCATCTCTTTTTTTTTAAAGTATTTTTTATTGATTTTTAGAGAAAAATAAGGAGAGGGGAAGAGAGAGAAACAGTGGTGTGAGAGAAAAACAGCAATAGGCTGCCTCTTGCACATCCCTTACTGGGGATCAAGCCTGTGACCTGGGCTTGTGCCCTGGCCAGGGATTGAACCGGCAACCTTTCAGTGCACAGAACTATGCCCAACCAACCAACTGAGCCACCCTAGGGAGGACAGGAGACTTGGTCAGAAAGTTTGTAAGGAGGACATTCTGGAAAGGGAAGTGTGCTGAAGACGGCCCATCCTGGGTATTGGAATTCTGATTGAGGGGCGCGCTGAAGGCGGCACCCCTAATTATTCCTTGACCTTTCCAGACAAGTCTGTGCATGTGCAGACCCTCGGGTGTTTACTGGAATCTTTTATGTTTCATCTTCTGGTGTCCTTGCTTAAAGGACACTGCAGACACACGTGTCCCACCCAAGATCACTTACCCTACTGATTGTATCTAAAAGATAAACTTTATCTTTTTAAAAAAATATATTTTATTGATTTTTTACAGAGAGGAAGGGAGAGAGACAGAAAGTCAGAAACATCGATGAGAGAGAGATATCAATCAGCCGCCTCCTGCACGCCCCACACTGGAGATGTGCCCGCAACCAAGGCACATGCCTCCAACGGGAATTGAACCTGGGACCTTTCAGTCCACAGGCCGATGCTCTATCCACTGAGCCAAATAGGTCTCGGCAAAAAGATAAGCTTTATCTCAAACTGCTGTTACTATAAAAGCCTGGAGTGGCAGGTGATCGGGGCTGTCTGGTTCCTTTAGCCAGGCAGTCCCTTAGCCCTCCCTTTCACAGCGATCCTGTGTCAGAGTCATCATCCATCCGTCCGTCCGTTCGTCCATCCGTCCGTCTGTCACTCAGGGTCTGCTGGTCAACCCCGGCATTCTCACATCCATTCCTGCAGGATCTCCCTTCAGCATTCTCACGAACCTCTTTCAGACCTCCCCTGGCCAGGCCGTGAGACCGGCTGAAGCTGCTCCTTCCATCACGGACTCCCCCATTTCTCTGTGCACAGGGGCCCTGTCCCTCCAATGAGCCTCAGTTCCTGAAGCCAAGGTGTGTGGGTCATCACATCGGCCTTGCCGAGTTCTGCTGGGCACAGAGGGGGAAAGACTACGCCTAGTGACACACAGTAGGGATTCAGCGTAGCAGCGCCCTGTGTGTGTCCCATCACCTCAGAAAGCCTGCGCCACGTTGTGCCGAAGTCCTTTGCTCCTCGCCTTCCACTCGCTGCTCCCCGTCCTTCCCCTGGAGACCACGCAGCTGAGACCACTCCCTCTTCCACCTGACAGCCCCCAGGTGAGTGCAGGCAGTCGAACATTCTGGGCCAAACAGCCCAGGTCTTGAGCGATTTCTCCCAGGCCGGTCTCAGGTCATGCTGCGACAGTGATAGTACCCACATCGCCTCGGCTTTGATGGATCAGATTGTGGCCAAACCTTGGGTGTTGGCCATCAATCATCCCACGGCCTGAGGAGAAAGCTGGGATCAGGCACTACCTTTGCGGGGGGGGCAGCCCCGACACCCTGAGAGCCGGCGCGAGGCACAGAGCGAGGTGACAAGTGCTCCTCCCGTTTGACCTCTGGGGACCAGAGAGTCGGTTTGGGCTTCAGACGTGGGAGGGAAATGAGCGGGAAAGTGGCTTTCAGTGTGTGAGGCGATTACAGCAAATTACACCTGGAAGAGAGAACCGCGGCTAATGTCTCAGAGTGCCGTGCATTAATCTGAGAGCGCTTGATGTACACGCCTGTGTCTTGGAAGTGGGGGAGGAGGAGGGGGGGATGTAGAGCGGAGGATGGAGATGGGAAGAGAGAGTATTTAATACATTAATTAGGCAGAGAAAATAGCTCCGTCGCCCCTCTGTTGTGACAGATGCTGAGTGCCTGTGTTTTAAGGATGGGGACCCTATGGGTAATCATTAGCATCTCTTTACCTGGGGTTTCTAGAATGGAATACATTATCCTAATATAACTTCCATAGATAACTTAAGAGCAAGGAGCTTCTTTCGAGAGCTTCTTCGGGGGTCTTGGGACATCTCAGGAATTAATGGTGGTGCAGCCACATGCAGACTGTGGACTGGGTGGTCGTGTCTTTTTCTTTCTTTCTTTTTTGAAAAAAAAAAAACACAACATATTTTATTGATTTTTTTACAGAGAGGGAGAGAGAGTTAGAAACATCCATGAGAGAGACATAGATCAGCTGCCTCCTGCACACCCCCTACTGAGGATGTGCCCACCACCAAGGTACATGCCCTTGACCAGAATCGAACCTGTGACCTTTCAGTCCGCAGGCCGACGCTCTATCCACTGAGCCACGCCGGTTTCAGCATCGTGTCTTTTCTAAGAGGAAGGCCTGGTGTGTGCGCGACTCGCAGGAGGAACCTAGAAAGAGAGGTGTTATCGGACCCTAGACAAGGGGAGCATTTTTCACATTCTTCGCTTTGAGTCTGAAAAAGACCCCGGAATGGATATAAGGGCAGCCATACAGGTCAGAGGAGGAAGAGTTCAATGAATGAGGATCATTTAACCCAAGAAGGCTGGCCCAAGGCGGGGCGGTTGGGTGGGGGGAAAAGGTGGGGGGAGGGGGGGAGGGGTCTAATGACAGTGTTGAGGAACATGAATGGGTGTCATTCAACCCAGAGCCATGCTTTGTCTTTGCACGCTGAGAACCGATTAGCCAGGAAAGGAATGAAACTGCAGCACCGAGGACCAAGGTGAGCCAGCCGCGAGGAGATGCAGGGAGCAAGGGCAGCCGTCTACCAGGGGTTGTTGAGGGAAGTCAGCAAACGGCTTTGGCTGGAGTGTTTCTAACTGTAGACTCCGGTGTTCAGAGCGGCGTAGACTGGAGTCCTGGGGACCAGTGCGCCAGGCGGTTCTGACCTGTCTATGTGGAATCTGTCTGCTGTGCTGGCTCCAGGAAAGCTTGCTGGCCATGAGATCCACGGGCACTGGAGGGGTTTCCCGAGGAAGGGACCCGCTTCCTGTTCTTAGGGGCTGGCAGTCCGCACAGAACACCCAGTCCCGGGGTCCCCCACAGAAGGGGGTTCAGAATCAGGAGGCAGGTCCCGGCTTCCTTTGCTTCAAAGCTGGCTCCGTGCTCCTCAACTTCAAAGGAGATTGTACAACTCAAAGGTTCGGAGATAGGTTCTTAGGATAGAGTCACCTTTACATTTTTGTTTTTGTTTTTTCAATATATTTTATTGATTTTTTTTTTTTTTAGAGAGAGGAAGGGAGAGGGATAGAGTTAGAAACATTGATGAGAGACATCGATCAGTCACCTCCTGCACACCCCCCACTGGGAATGTGCCTGCAACCAGGATACATGCCCTTGACCGGAATCAAACCTGGGACCTTTCAGTCCGCAAGCCGACACTCTATCCACTGAGCCAAACCGGTTTAGGCTCTTTTTTTTATATATCTGTATATATTTTATTGATTTTTTACAGAGAGGAAGTGAGAGAGATAGAGAATCAGAAACATTGATGAGAGAGACACATCGATCAGCCACCTCCTGCACAACCCCCAATGGGAATGTGCCCACCACCAAGGCACGTGCCCTTGACCGGAATCGAACCCGGGGCCGTTCAGCCCGCAGGCTGACGCTCTACCCACTGAGCCACACCGGCTCCGGCGAGACTTGTCTTTATTCAACCGCTTTATACACAGCAGCAGCGGCGAATGGCAGGAGCTCCTTCCCAAGGTTCCTCTGTCCTCCTTCCCTCCAGGGCAGGGGCACATAGTAGGCCCTCAGGACATATCTGCCTGCTGCCTCAGTGGCTGGTCACCTCGCACTCACCCCCGCTCGGCCGCCCCCACCGCTGGGGAGGGATAAAAGGTGCCCATTGGCGGCCCGGCCACATTCAGGCGGGCTCCCATCTTGCTGCCAAGTCCCGCCATCTGCCGCGGCCGGGGTGCAGGTGCCGGGCAGCCCCGGCACCCACAAAGCCGGGCGGCCGCACAAAGGCCCGGGGCCGCCGGTAATTGCTGGGCGGCTGGCCCGCCGGCCGGCCAGGCCCAGGCCCCTTTGCCGGGGCTGCTGACATTTGCATACAGATGGCCGCTCCGGCCCCGGCCGCCCGCCGCCCGCCACCCGCACCGCCTGCCCGCCCTCCCGAACCCCGCTCCCCGGCTGCAGCCCCCTCAGAAGGGTGTGCGGCTTTGACTGCAGCCCGGCCCCCGAGAGCCTCATTCTGCCCGCCCTGAATAGTCAGCCATTCAAGGGGGCGCTTTGAAATCTGAAAAGAGAGAGGAAGAAAGAGTCTGAGGGAGAGAGAGAGAGAGAGAGAGAGAGGAGAGAGAGAGAGAGAGAGGCAAAGAGACAGAGAGATTGAGACAGAGCCGGACCGAGCTTGAGAAAGACAGATGGACAAGGAGACAGAGAAAGACTGAGACAGA
>PVJN01055024.1:0-13219 GCA_004026805.1 Lasiurus borealis | reverse complement strand
AGAGAGAGAGAGAGAGAGAGAGAGAGAGAGAGAGAGAGAGAAACATTAATGTGATAATGTGAAAGAGACACATCAATTGGTTGCTTCCTGCTTCCTGCGTGCACCTTGACTGGGGCGGGGAATGAACCTGCAACAAGCCATTGACTAGGAATCGAACACAGAAACTATTCAGTGCTTGGGTTGATGTTCTACCACTGAGGCAGACGAACCAACACTGGAATACTTTTTTTCATCACTTATTTATCTTAAGTGACATGCTGTTAAGCAAGTCAGAAGTAGTAGTGGGGTTGTGCTGCAGAAGAGAAAATTGATGGCAAATATTAGGGAGCATAGTTTTAAAGTGAAGGGGACTTTTTCACCAACAATAGGAAACTGGAATTCCTATTGAAGGAGAAATGCTCCAAAGTGACTTCCTGAAGACATGATGATTATTGTCCTACTGACCCAACAAACCTAAGCACTATTGTCAGCTTAGGCTTGCAGAGAGGGTGATGTCACACTTCAAGTTAAAGAAAAGGGCCTTTGTTGAGATAGAAATTGCTTATGTAGTAGAATGAATCTGATGCATTCTGTAATGCATGAATAGTTCTTTACAGTCTATTTTGAACATTGAATTCCAGGAGAGAATATAGGCAGGACAGAGACACTGGCATAGGAACTTATTAAGGAAATTCTTTATTACTGAAAATAGCAAACTTTTCAAGTCTCATTGAAAATTGTATATTTCTAAAGACCCAGCCTATTTAAACATAATATACAAATGGGACAACAGTCTAGATATGTCCAATAGATTTCATACCCCATGATTGGAAATTTTGATGAGCAGAAGTAGAAATGGACTCCTACTCAGAGAGAAGTCTATTTTTAAGGATGTGAATGTAAGTGAGTTTCCCATCATTTTATCTGGAGTCTTTTCTTTAATTCTACCCACCCCCATCTCAGTCTATATTAGGTAGTTTTCTTCTGGGTTCCCACTGCAACCTTTGTAGAACTTAAAATAGCGCTTTAATCATCTATGTATTTCCATCTCTCCTACTATGTTGGGAGCATCTGAAGATGAGAGACAATCTTTTTCTTAACTCAAATGGGATAGAGCAGGTGCTCAGTAAATGTTTACTTAATAAATGGACAAATCTCAATGACTTAACATTGTGATATATTTTAGTAGACTGGGCTAAAGCAGATCTTTTTACTATGTCAATTGTGAGGAGAATGATTACCCAATTTGCAAGTGGCTTTAAGTTCTTTAAAAGCATTTGTTTACACATTAACTATTTATATGTGAGCTCCCCTCATCTTATTTCATGTTTGCATAATAAGTTGGAGCCTGATACATAGTTGTTAGTGCTCAATAAATGTTTACTGAATGAATAGTGTGCTTATTTATTTACTAAAACAGGTCCCAGAGGAACCTCTATCAGGCAATGCTTTTTACCAGATTTCTATAAAGGAAGTGACTGATTTATTGAGCAACAACTATGCACTAGTCACAATGAAAGATGCTTTTACATCATACATTCTTACTTTTAATTAATTCAAGTAAAATACGATTTCTTTTATTACAATAAAACCTTTTAGTATTTCAGATAATTCTCCCTTGAAGTACCTCTGAATGGTGGAGTTTTACTGAGCATTTATCATGAGGATCACCCACTATTGAAAAAGGTTGATACTTTTCAGCCTGTAAGTAATAGGAAGAGGCTGGCCTGTAGAAAGAGATAATCAAAGAGAGCCAGCTACACAAATTCTTTTGGTTGTTTGATCGTTAGGGCCATGGGAGAAAGGTTACTTACCTGGCTTATAGCTTGAACTTTATCAGTGAGTTAGACATGTAGGAATTATTTGTTCAATAGTATAATTAATCTTTTTTACTAATCAAATTAATTTATTTTTTAAAATATATTCCGTTGATTTTTCACAGAGAGGAAGGGAAAGGGATAGAAAGCCAGAAACATTGATGAGAGAGAGACATTGATCAGCCGCCTCCTGCATGCCCCCGACTGGGGATGTGCCCACAACCAATGTATATGCCCTTGACTGGAATTGAACCTGGGACCCTTCAGTCTTCAGGCCGACACTCTATCCACTGAGCCAAACTGGTTTCGGCCAAATTAATTTCTTATTCTTCATTCTGGTAGCCTGTTTTCTATCTTCATATGCAAACTGAGGATCACTCCAGCACACAAGATGGCCATCCCATGTGGTCAAAGATGGCTACCCCCATGTGGATACAAGATGGCCAGCAGGGGAAGGCAATTTGAGGGGGGATCAGGACTGCAAGGGAGGGCAGTTGGGGACAATCAAGTCTGCAGGGGAGGGCAGTTAGGGTGACTGGGCCAGCAGGGGAGGGCAATTAGGCTGGCAGAGAAGGACAGTTAGGGGCAATTGAGCCAGCAGGGGAGGGCAGTTAGGGGCACTAAGGCAGGCAAGGGAGGGAAGTTAGGGGTGACCAGGCCAGCAGGGGAGGGCAGTTTGGGGCAATCAGGTGGGCAGGGGAGCAGTTAGGCATCAAACAGGCTGGCAGGAAAAAGCAGTTAGGGGATGATCATGCAGGCAGGCAGGCAAGTGTTTGGGATCCAACCGGTCATGGATTGTGAGAGGGATGTCCGACTGCCTACCAGGATTGGGCCTAAACGGTCAGTCGGACATCCCTCAAGGGGTCCCAAATTGGAGAAGGTGAAGCCTGGGCTGAGGGACACCCCCTCCCTGCACAAATTTCATGCACTGGGCCTCTAGTTTGGGGAATATAGTTGTTTGTGTTGTGAGTGGGGAATCAATGGGAGATGCTGGAACTTGCCCTTTGAGGTTTCATTGCTAAAAACTTCTTTTGATTCACTCTGAGTGATTTTTACATTTCACTCATCATTATGTTTCACCTGACAATACAAATCTTGTAACTGCTATGAAGGTTGAATTTAATTAACTACTCTTCATAATTGTGCTGTGCTACCTCCATAAAATGACAGTTAGGGCATTTGTTAGGGAACTGACATAATGACATAAAAATCTGCATGATGAAAGAATGAGTCATATCTCTTTCTTGGAGAAAGACACAGGGGCTACTAACCCCTTTTGATTGAATGATTCTAACTTGGAAAACTTAAGGCAGCAGTAATTATGTGTTATGTGTTATGAGGCTATTATAAAGTCTTTGTTTCTGTGTTGTGCACAGAATTATCCAACCATTCCCTATCTGTTTATTTGGATGTCCCAAACATCAATAAAATTAAATAAGTAGAAATAAAAAAGGCTTGTACTCTCAAAGGCTCATTGTAATGCATGTAAGCATATATAGCATAAATCAAAATATTCAGAAAAGAGCTCTTACTTGGAAAACTGCAGTGAATGGGTGATAGTGGTCCTAGTGTAAATAATGGAATCTGTTCAAAGGACACTGCTCGAAGCCTTAAATGACCTCCTACTCTGTACATACCAAAAACAAGTGACCTATTTGACTGTCTGTCCATTGATTTCTTATACTTTTATTTAGGCTTTTGGGGTGGGGCATTGGGGAAAGCCTTTTAGGTAGTTCTGAAAATGGGTTATATTCCTGTGTTTCAACATGTAGAATAGTATAAACGTTCTTTTGGCAAGACAAATACTATCACATTGATGTAGTTCAAAGTCCATCCAGGCTAAACATTTGTCTGGTGAGACAGAGGATGCTTTTGTCCTTTGTAATGGTGTACCTTGAAGGTAGGAGCTTCTTATAAAATATCTCAGTTCCCCTCAGTAACATATTTCTGGAAAGTTTGAATATTTTGAAGTCATTTACAATGCCAGACTACAACTTTTGACAGTACTGAGTTTGATTTAATACCTATGGTGTGGCACAGAACTAAATATTCATTTGTCCCAAATTTACCATTTTTCAAGCTTCAAGGGAGAAACTTTTAGTTTTGGATTTCTAGATTTTGATGAATAAATATTTATGCTTATCTTTGTGCACACTCTGACATTCTGTAGACTGTGACCCTATTCCTGTAAGTATGTATTTTCTCAAGATTGAGGTCTCATTTTGTTTTGTTTTGTTTCTATAAGTTTTCCCACCCCAATTGTTACCATTACCATTTTCAGAGCCCTCTCGATATCAATTCCTTGACTCCATGGCACAGCAGGATTTGCTAAGCAGTCTCCAGCACTGCCTCTCCGGGACACATCCACTCGCTGCCTCCTCAGATAGCGGAAAGCTTCTGCTATGACCAATATTGCATCGTGTGTCAACGCAGATGTATACTGAAATGGATGCATAGAAAACAAGATACCATGATAAATGATGCCCTTGAAACTTGAATTCTTTCTTATCATTTTCATTCATCCATACCTCTTGCTTTACAAAGTCATCCTATTAATTATTTGAATCAAGAGATCTCTCTGGACAAGGCCGACTTTGATTCATTCTACAATAATGCTTCCTATCTCATGTGTGCACATGTTAAGATTACTAAGATAATATGGCTCGAAGGAATCTTTCTCTTTTTCTCAGTACAGTGTTTCATATTGAGTTAGTGACCACTAAAAGGCCACATCCTTTATAAAGAAAGAAAAACATATTAAGTTAAAAGATAGTATATATAGAATGGACAGGAAACAGAATATCCTAAAGCAAGACTGGGTTATTGCTGTTTCTAATAGAAAATTCAGATCTGGTGTTTACTTAGGGGAAAATGAAAATAGCTAAATTAGACAGCTTGAAATTAATTTGGAGGGAAACATTAATCATTTCTGTCTGGACCACATTTCTGGTGAACTAGGACCCCTAACCAGCAATAAATCAGTTATTGTTTCCTGGGGGAAGCAAAAACTGAAGCTGGTTTTTGATTGTAGAAAATTATAATTGTTACTGAGTTTTAAATCTGATAACATTGATAATTCACAGGCAATAATGCATGATGCTACCCTTTTCAGGCAAGAACACTTACTTTCTATTCCTTGGATACATTGGTGTGCATCTATTGGAATTGAAGCCAGTTTACTTAAAACAAGGGATTGGATTATCTGCAATTTGACATGGTGGATAAATTTGATTAAAATAAGCTGGCCCTTGTTTTGTAGTTGGTGACAAATACTGGTAGAATATAGAATTCTGTTGCTTTTTTAAAAAATGAAACAAAATATTCTAGGGGGAGTTGTATTATATACAGTACATCCAAATACAATTGGGAGTGAATTTATTGTCATCTTTACAACTATCAATTTACTTTTCTGACTTTTTCATGTCACTGTTCTTTCAGGAGCAAAACATCAAGTATGACTATAATCAGGGGCATATGTTCTTTTCATGAAAAAAAAAGATATTTATATCTGCCCATCCTAGCACTACATAAAGTGAACATGATGGTAGTTTTACCCCAGCTACCTTTCCAAGCCATGCCAGAAGAGCTATTTAATATTCCACTGTTTCAGCTTCTACTTAACAATGTGTGAGCATGTATAAAAAGCCCCAGAGGAAACATTAATAACTTATAGACTAAATTAGGCATCAGGGTTTTAATCTCTAGATAATTGTATTTCCTAGTCAAAATATTGTACATTATTATATATTGATTTCAGAGAGGAAGGAAGAGGGAGACAGAGATAGGAACATCAATGATGAGAGAGACTCATTGATTGGTTGTCTCCTGTATGCTCCACAATGGAACCTGGGCATCTGCCCTGACCAGGAATCATGGTCAACATTCAGTCACCAAGCCATGCCAGCCTAGCTGTACATCATTTAAAAAAGTGGGCTTTTGTCTGATTGATATAGAGAAAGGTTTCATCTGAAAGTTATAACCATCTATTTAAATATTCCATTTTCTTAAGTCATTTGAAGAGTTTTACATATAAGCCTTAATGGTTCTTTTAGCAGGTTTGAAGAACTTTACATTATACATACCAAGAGCTATCAATGTATAATCCGGAGCTGAGATTATTTTCCTTCTCTTTTGTACAACCTCAAGAACTTCTGAAGAGGCATAAACTACCCTGTACAGTAGTAGGCTTTTCATATTTTAACCCTGTCCACTTTTTTGTGTGTGCCTGACACATTTTAGGTACCCCCTTAAATATTGAATAAATGAAAATTTATTCTTTTTTATCTGCTAAATATAAGGATGGCAAAGCAGTTTATAGGCAGTTTTGTGAAAACCTAAATTTGTATAAGCTTACCTGAATGTAGTGGATAGATTTAGTACATAGAAAATATTTTAATGATCAGGGAAATGCAAATTAAAACCACAATGAGATATAACCTCATACCTGTTAGAATAATATTATAGAAAAGACAAAAATAACATTTGCTGGCAAAGATGTGGAGAAAACGTAATTTCTTTGCACTGTTGGTGCGAACATAAACTGGTACAGCAATCATGAAAAATAGTATGGAGTTTCCTCAGGAAATTAAAAATAGAACTATGATATGAACGAGCAATTCCATTTCTGGGTATTTATCTGAAGGAGATGAAGTCACTATCTTGGAAAGATATCTGCATTCCCATATCAATTGCAGAAATATTTACAATAACCAAGACATGGAAACAAACTAAGTATTTATTAGTGGATGAACAGGTAAAGAAGATGTGGTATATATACACAATGAAATATTATTGATCCATAAAAAAGAAGGAAACCTGCTATTCACAACATGGGTGCGCCTTGAGGGTCTATGCTATGTGAAATAAGTCAGACAATGACAAATACTGTGTGATTTTACTTATAGGTGGAATCTAAAAAAACCTGAATTCATAAAAATAGAGAACAGAGAGGTGGTTGCCGGAGGTGGGAGTGGGGGTGGATGAGGGAATTTGGTGGAAATGGTCAAAGGGTACAAACTTCTAGTTATGAGATAAATAAGTCCTGTGGATGTAATACATGGCATGGTGACTGTACTGTGTTGTATTTTTGAAAGTTGATAAGGGAATAAATCTCAAAAGTTCATATTATAAGAAAAGAATTGTAACTATGGTGGTGATGGATGTTAACTAAATTTAAGGTGGTTGGTAATTATTTTATAACATACACATATATAAAATAATTACATTGTACACCTAAATCTAAAATATGTCAATTATGATTCAACTAAAAATATAAAATAATCATCTTTTAAAAAATTGACTGCAAAGAATTCATCATAGGGATTGTGACCATATTAACTGAAACATATGAGGACACCTGATTTGACCATGGGACAGAATGTTTTAAAATGGGACTTTCCTAGAAAAACATGACATGTATACTATAAAATCTATAGCACAGAATACCACTTAATTAGTGAGTGGATTAAATGAATAAAAATTATGTTTAACTTCAACTTTTCTAGAGCAAATATAAAGTAATGTCCTACTTGTATTATGTTCTGATGTGACCCATTCAGGGTGGACCTGCCTAAATGATACAGAATATATTTCCTGGTCTGTATCCCCATTTTTCTCCCTCATTCTGTTTTTGCCAGGGAGGATTTGAGTATGGGTATCTTGAAACCATGAGAAAGGAAATATTCCTCCTTGCTTGATCACAGAAATCCCATAGCTATAGTACATAAATACTTTCACTGTATCAGGAAGGAAGAACTTAAAGTTAGTTTCATACTTGAATTAATGCACAGAGCGAATGGTTACTTAAAAAACAAGTTAAAAATAAAATAAAAAATACATTTGAAGGATACGTTGTGTAACATGAATAAATTTCCTCTAATTTATCTGTTTTAATTCCCCATTTTTAAATAATAGAATTTCTAGCCTAAGGGAACACATATGAAAAATGTACACTGTAAGCATAGCTTTCTACTTTTAATATTCTTGATTTCATAAAAATGAGCAACTTAGGTGATCTAATTATTTTTAAAGATACTTATTTTGCAGGCAGGAAAACATTTCCATTCAGTATATGCACAGAATAGGCAACACATACTCTGTTAGAGGCTAATTCACTTGGGTGTGCTGAAATTCATGGAACTTATTAACACAAAACAATCACATAAATAATGTACAATCTAATTTTAGTTTTCATATTATCAGTCTCCCTTAACTATTTCCACTGCTCCAAACTTTTGTCTGACTTCGATTCTTGTTATATTTTAAATTGTTATGACCATATTATATATGAAAATCATTACAAAATTAAGTTAACATTCTCAAACACTGGGTTTTAAAAAGACCTCCTTTTTATTGTATTTTTATTTGGGAGTTTAGTTTTCAAATACAGCAGCATGACTGAGGTTTTGTTTTACCATCCTTAAAACACTTTTGAGGGAAGACCACTTGGTCACAGGATGGCTGTAAATGTATAAAGACCATACTGAGAGGCTTTAAAAAGCTGGCCTAAGGTGTCTACATTCTATGGAACATTACCTTTAGTGGTGCATTCTTGGCTTCAGGGAATTCCCTTTCATCCAGTCTCACCCAGCGCTGTATGAACTGCTGAACCATAGGGTTTTCATTGTTGACAATCTGGAATCCTGTAATATTAGCTCCCCCATGCATGACTCTTTCTAGCAAAATATCGGTAAAACCCTAAAAAGAGAAAAGGAATCATGATTGTAGGACGTCATGAGTTTTTATGTATAGTATCTGTTGATTAGAATGCTAAGTAGAAATAAAAGTTCCTTCTATAGAATCACTCTTTAATATAACAATGAAGAAAACCCTGGGCACAATGTTATATGCTAATTATATCTCAATAACAACAACGACAAAAAAAACACAGAAAAACCTGGATATGGACTAATTTTTTTATTAATGTATTAATGTGCACATATCTTCTCATTGCCCACACCCACTCCCATGAGATCCTAAACCCCCAGTGTCTTGTGTACAATAGTTATGCCCATATGCATAACTATGCATATTAGTCCTACAGTTAATCTCTTATCTACACCACCTCTCCCTAACCTTCCTGCTGTAATTTGACAGTCTGTTTGATGCTTTACTTCTTCTGTACCTATCTTTTGTTCATCAGTTTATAATGTTCTTTATTATCCCCAAATGAGTGAGATCATGTGGTGTTTCTCCTTCATTGATTGGCTTATTTCACTTAGCATAAGGCTCTCCAGTTCCATTCTCGTTGCTGCAAATGGTAAGAATTCCTTTCTTTTTTTATGGCAACATAGTATTCCATTGTGTAGATGTACCACAGTTTTTTAATCCAGTCACCTGCTGCTGGGCACCAAATCTTAGCTATTGTAAATAGTGCTGTTATGAACATAGGAGTGCATAAATCCTTTCTGATTGGTGTTTCTACTTTCATAGGATATATTCCTAGGAGTGGAATTACTGAGTCGAATGGGAGTTCCATTTTTAGGTTTTTGAGGAAACACCATACTGTTCTCCACAGTGGCTACACCAGTCTACATTTCCACCAGCAGTGCATGAGGGTTCCTTTTTCTCCGCATCTTTGCCAACACTTGTTGTTTGTTGATTTGTTGATGATTGCCATTCTGACAGGTGTGAAATGATATCGCCTTGTCATTTTGATTTGCATCTCTCAGAGAATTAGTGACTTTGAGCATGTTTTCATGTGTCGCTTGGCATTCCTTCTGTCTTTTTACAAAACAATTCTATTTAGAACTGTTGCTTTTTTTATTGGGTCGTTTATCTTTTTTTTTATTAAGTTGTGTAAGTTGCCTGTAGATTTTGGAGATTAAACCTTTATCAGTGATAACATTTGCAAATATGTTCTCCCATACAGTGGTCTTTCTTGTTGTTTTGTTGATGGTTTCTTTTGCTGTCCAAAGCTTTTTATTTTGATGTGGTCCCATATGTTTATTTTCTCTTTAGCTTCTATTGCCCTTGGAGCAGTATCAGTGAAGAAGTTCTTTCAGCATATGTCTGAGATTATGCTGCCTGTGGATTCCTCTAATATTTTTATGGTTTCCCTTCTAATGTTTAAGTCCTGTATCCATTTTGAGTTTATTTTTGTGTAAGTTGGTGGTCTAGTTTCATTTTTTTTGCCTTTATCTGTCCAATTTTCACAACACCAGTTATTGAAGAGACTGTCTTGACTCTATTGTATGTTCATGCCTCCTTTGTCAAATATTAATTGAGCATAGTGGTTTTGGTCAATATCTGGATTCTCTATTCTATTTCATTGGTCTATGTGTCTGTTCTTGTGTGAGTATCAGGTTGTCTTGAGAATAGTTGCTTTGTAATATAGCTTGAAATCTGGTATTGAGATCCCACCTATTTTATTCTTCTTTCTCAGAATTGCTGTGGCTATTCGTGGTCTTTTTTTTTGTTCCAGATGAATCTATGAAGAATTCTTTCTATATCTGTGAAGTATGTCATTGGTATTTTAATGGGTAGTGCATTGAATCTATAGATTGCTTTGGATAGTAAGGACATTTTAATGATGTTGATTCTCCCAATCCATGAGTATGGTATGCTCTTCCATCTGTTAACATCTTCCTCTATCTCTTTTTTTCAGTGTCCTGTAGTTTTCTACATATAAGTCTTTTACCTCTTTAGTTAGGTTTATTCCTAGTTATCTTAATTTTTTTGGTGCGATGATAAATGGGATTGCTTTTTTAGTCTCTCTTTCTGTAATTTCACTATTAGTGTACAGAAATGCCACAGGTTTCTTGGCATTAACTTTGTATCCTGCTACATTGCCTAATTCATTTATTAAGTCAATTAGTTTTGGGATGGAGTACTTCAGGTTTTTTATGTACAGAATCATGTCATCTGCAAATAAGGACAGCTTTACTTCTTCTTTTCCAATTTGGATGCCTTTTCTTTTTTCTTCTTGTCTAATTGCAATGGCTAGTACTTCCAGTACTATGTCAAACAGGAGAGGTGAGACTGGGCATCCCTACCTTGTTCCTGTTCTTAGGGGAAATGGTTTTAGTTTTTGCCCATTGAGTATGATGTTAGCTGTGGGTTTATCATATATGGCTTTTATGATGTTGAAGTATGATCCTTCAATTCCCGCTTTGCTGAGAGTTTTTATCGAGAAAGAGTGTTGGATTTGGTCAAATGCTTTTTCTGCATCAATTGATATGACTATGTAATTTTTATCTCTCAATTTGTTTATGTGATGTTTCATGTTTATTGATTTGCAAATATTGTACCATCCCTGCATTCCTGGGATGAATCCTACTTGGTCATGGTGTATGATCTTTCTGATGTACTGCCGGATCCGATTTGCTAGAATTTTGTTGAGGATTTTGGCATCTATGTTCATGAGAGATATTGGCCTATAATTCTCTTTCATTGTCTTGTCTTTCTCTAGTTTTGGTATTAGGGTGATGCTGGCTTCATAGAAAGTGTTTGGAACTGTTCATTCTTCTTGAATGTTTTTGAACAGTCTGAGGAGGATAGGTTTTAATTCTTCCTTGAATGTTTGGTAAAACTCTCCTGTGTAGCCATCTGGTCCTGGGCTTTTATTTGCTGGAAGCTTTTTGATGACTCCTTCAATTTCTTCCATAGTTATTGGACTATTGAGATGTTTAGATTCTTCCTGATTGAGTTTTGGATGGTTATATTTTTCTAGGAATATGTCCATTTTTTGCAGGTTGTCCAATTTGTTGGAATAGAGTTGTTCATAGTATTTTTTAACAATCCTTCGTATTTTGGTGGGGTCTGTTGTTATTTCTACTCTTTCATTTCTGATTTTGTTTATTTGGGTCTTCTCTCTTTGCTTCTTGGTCAGCCTGGCTAGAGGTCCATCAATCTTGTTTACCCTTTCAAAGAACTAGCTCTTGGTTTTGTGGATCTTTTGAATTGTTTCTTTGGTCTCCATGTTATTTATCTCCACCCTGATCTTTACTATTTTCTTCCTTCTGTTTACACTGGCTTTTCTTGTTGCTCTCTTTCTAGCTCTTTGAGTTGTAGGGTTAGGTAATTTATTACCATTGTTCCTGTTTTTTTGCAGTAGGCTTGTAGGGCTATGAACTTCCCTCTCAAGACTGCTTTCACTGTGTCCCATAAATTTTGTATTGTTGTGTTGTCATTGTCATTTGTTGTCATGATGTTTTTTATTTCTTCTTTGTTCTCTTTGGTTACCCAATCGTTGTTTAATGGCATGCTGTTTAGTGTCCATGTGTTTCTTTCTATTGTTTTTATTATAGTTAATTTCCAGTTTTATGCCACTGTAATCTGAGGAGATGCTTGATATGATTTCTCTCTTCTTGAATTTGAAGAGATTTTGCCTATGACCCAGCATACGGTCTATCTTAGTCTATCTTTGAAAATGATCTTTGTGCATTTGAGAAGAATGTATATTCTGTGTCTTTGGGATGAAATGTTCTGAAGATGTCAATTAATTCCATCTAATCTAGGGATTCATTTGTGATTGATGTTTCTTTGGTTATTTTTTGTTTTCAGGATTTGTCCAATGGTGATAGTGGGGTATTAAAGTGTCTTATTATTATTTTATTGCTGTCAATCTCTCTTGTGGATTCACCAGGAGTTTTTTGTTTTTAATGTATTTAGGTGCTCCGGTATTGGGTGTGTATATGTTTACCAGAGTTATTTCTTCTTGTTGGATTGCTCCCTTTAGTATTATGAAGTGGCCTTCCTTATCTCTTGTTATGTCCTTCACTTTGAGATTTAATTTGTCAGATATAAGTATTGCTACCCCAGCTTTTGTTTTGTTTTGTTTTCATTTGCCTGAAAAAAACATTTTCCATCCTTTCACCCTTATTCTGTGTGCATCTTTTTTTTCCTGAGGTGTGATGGGTCATGTTTTCTTATCCAATCCGTTACCCTATGTCTTTTGATTGGAACATTTAATCCATTTATATTTAAAGTTATTATTGATAGGTACTTGTTTGTCACCATTTTTATTCTTTACCCCTGTGTTCTTTGTTCGCTTCCTATATGTTTTCTTTCTTTCCTTCTTTTCTTTTCTTTCTTTCTTTTTTTTATTTTTTTTTATAGCAGTCCCTTTTGCATTTCTTGCATTGCTATTTTGGTGGTAATAAATTCCTTTAGTCCCTTTTTGTCTGTTAAGCTCCTGATTTCACCTTCAATTTTGATTGAAAGCCTTGCTGGGTACAGTATTCTTGGATTCAGACCTTTCCTTTGCATGACTTTTTATATTTCATTCCATTCCCTTCTGGCCTGATGAGTTTCTGTTGAGAAATCAGTCGTTAGTCTGATGGGAGTTCCTTTGTAGGTAACTTTCTGTCTCTCTCCGGCCACTTTTAAGATTCTTTTTTTTTTTTAATTAAATCTTTATTATTCAGATTATTACATTTGTTTCTCTTTTTTTCCCCTCAATAGTACCCCTCCACCCAGCTCCC
>PVJN01055023.1:0-13219 GCA_004026805.1 Lasiurus borealis | reverse complement strand
AATAGTTGCTAGTTGCTCTTCCCCTGAGAAGGAACCATATTTGCCATCTATCTGACATCAGTTTCCTGGTTCAAGTTTTATCAAACTATTGTACCTAGATTTTCAGTTGTTTCAGGCATAATGATATGATCTCTGTTACTGCATCTAGGCCATAAGATGCTCTATATATTTTTTGCAGTGAGTATGATAAAAAAAAAACCATAATTCTCTAAATATTCACATAGAAATGTTCTTGCAGATTGACTCTTTTAATTGGGGGTTGGAAAAAAAATGGTCCTATCCATTTCTTTTTGTTTGTTTTTACATTGAAATTTTCATTATTTTTTTAATCTACAATTTGTCTATAGTTGGATTAGATTATTGTATATAATAATGTAATATAAATCACTGATGCATTTATCTTTTATTAGAATTAGATTATATTTAGTACTTAATGGAACACTGCTGAAAAGATCTTATGCTATTTTTTATGCTTGTTTTCCCCTCTTATTCCACCAATATATGAAGAAATGAGATAAAAAGGAGAATTTAGACATATCTTTCCATTGCTTGAAATTTTGTATCACTTACTTGTGTTCTGAAAAAAGGGCATCCTTGTCCTATGGCATATTGCTGTCAAAATAAATTTCCATAATTAATAGTTTTATTCTGTTTTAAAATTATTTTTTAGAAACCAGTCATCTAATTCAGAATGAGAGTAAGAGCCAAGTTTTCAAAACTATATGCTAGGAAATGCCTCATTTATAAATGTATACATATTTGTGCTCATAAATTGGGTAATTGTGCAACTAACAACTCTATTCATTTTATCATTATTTACTTTGTGTGTATAAAAATGAAGGCTGTTTAATTCAAGTTCTGTGGCTGGGACACTCATGATTGGGACATGGCTATATTTCATGTTTCTGTTCAGTGCTAATGTATGCAGTTACATGGGAAATTATAGAATACCCATTTACTCTGATATAACTATAAAAAGGGGTTTTTCACCTAAATGTATTCTGAAATGGTATAAGTAATTAAAAGTTAATTTGACTTCATCTGTTTTATAATATATGTTAGAAAAGCTATGCAAAAATATACATTGGAGTTTTTGCATCAGAGGACTAAGTTGACATCTGAATTGAAATTGTGCCAAGTATAACTTAAAAAATTTATTTCCTTAAAATGATTGTGATGATTAAAATAGATATCCTAGATATTTTGATATTACAGCTCATCTCTAAAATGATTTAGCCAAGATACAGTAGTCCTGATTAAGTTTATTGACAGACACTATGCTAAGTAAATAAATTTTAGAAGAAAATTTAGTCATTATTTAGTCTAAACAGTAATTTTGCAAAACTACACACACACACACACACACACACACACACATACACACACACACACATTAGTAGACCTGTGCATGAATCATTGTGCTAGTAACTCACCAGTAGCTCTCCGCCCTCCCCCTTCCCTCTCTCCCTGCCATAACTTGCTGCCCTGCCCACTCCTGTAGCTCTCTGCCACCCGCTTGTAGCTCACTACCCCCATCCTGTTGATCCATGATTTGGTTGTTACACAATCAGTCGTTACGCTTCACATCGTAAGGACCATTTGCATATTACATCTTTATTATCTTTACTAGAGGCCCGGTGCACAAAATTTGTACATGGTGGAGGGTGCCCTTCAGCCCAGCCTGCACCCTCTCCAATCTAGGACCCCCTCAAGGAATGCCCAACTGCCTAAACAGTGGGATAGGGCCTAAATGAGCAGGCAGACATCCCTCTCAAAACCCAGGACTGCTGACTCCCAACTGCTTCCCTGCCTGCCTTCCTGATTGTCCCTAACTGATTCTGCCTGCCAGCCTGATCACCCCCGAACCAATCCCCTATCAACCTGATTGATGCTTAACTTCTCTCCTGCCAGCTTATTTGCCCCTAACTACCCTCCCCTGTGGGCCTGGTCATCCCTAACTGCCCTTCCCTGCAGGCCTGGTGACCCCTAACTCCTCTCCCCTGAAGGCCTGGTCCCCCCAACTGCTCTTCCCTGCAGGTCTGAGTCCTCCCCAACTGGCCTTCCCTGCAGGTCCAGTCACCCACAACTTCCCTTCTCTGCTGACCTGGTCACTCCTAACTGCCTTCCCGTGCAGGCTTGGTCACCCCCAACTGCCCTCCCTTGCAGGCCTGGTCCCTTCCAACTGCCCTCCCCTGCTGGCCATCTTGTGGTGGCCATCTTGTGTCCACATGGGGGCAGTCATTTTGTGTGTTGGAGTGATAGTCAATATGCATATTACTCTTTTATTAGATAGGATAGAGGCCTGGTGCATGGGTGGGGACCAGCTGGTTTGCCCTGAAGTGTTTCCTAGATTAGGGTGGGGTTCCCTTACGGTGTGGGGCAGCCTGGGCAAGGGGCCTGTGGTGGTTTGCAGGCCAGCCATGCCCCTCGGCGACCCAAGCGGAGGCCCTGACATCTGGGATTTATTTATCTTCTACAATTGAAACTTTGTAGCCTGGAGCAGAACCAAGCCTTCTGTTTGCTCAGTGGCAGCAGCCATTTCTGTTGGAATTTATTTACCTTCTATAATTGAAACTTTGTAGCCTTAAGTGGAGGCATGAGTTGGCCATGGTGTGTGGAAAGCTTGGCTTCCTCCATTGCCGGGGCAACCCAAGCCTCCCTCCTGCTCTCTGTGGCCGTAGCCATCTTTGTTGGGTTAATTTGCATAGTTGCTCCTGACTGGCCTGTGGGCATGGCTTGTGGATGTAGCAGGGGTATGGTCAAGTTGCATATTACTCTTTTATTAGATAGGATTATCTAGGATATGTATGAGTTTCCTATTACTGCTGTAACATACTATAAACTTTGTGGTTTAAAACAATATAAATTTATTCTCTTACATTTGGGGCCAGGGAGAAGAAGTCTGAAGTAGTTTCACTAGGACAAAACCAACCTTTTTAGCAGGGCCACAGTCTCTAGAGAAAATCTAGGGGAGACTATGTATCCTTGCCTTTTTTAGCTTCTACAGGTGCATTTCTTGCATTTGTTGCTCATGACCCCTTTCTCTATTTTCAATGCTGATAGCCACACTAATTTTTCCTTTTTTGTAGTAAAATCTTCACCTGTGCTCATAAATTGGGTAATTGTGCACCAGCACTTATGATTACTACTTCATGATCCTTCCCTAGACTTGCAGCAGGGAATTGAGAGGATCAGCATTTCCAGTACTTTGTGATAGGAACACTGTGATTACAATTTTGGCTGACGTGGGTAATGCAAGACTGTCTCCCCACCTGAAGATCCTTAACTTAGGTTGTACATTTAAAGTTTCTTTTGCCATATAAAAAAGCCTTTCAGGAATAAGACGTAGATATCTTTTACGGCTTAAATGGAGGACAAAATACTGCCAAAAGTCACAAAAAACAAAACATGTTAAAAACCAGTACAGTTGGGAAAGAAGTTTTATGGTTGGATTGATAATATAAGCAAGAGATCTTAGAGTTCCTCCAATATGTTCCAAAATTTTGTATTGTTGACTGATGTTTCTTTTTTTGTTTGTTTCTGGTACAAATAAACGGGACATTAATCTTTATGTTTTTCTGATATACTTCATCTTCTACTCTTGTCTTACCCTATAAAACCAAAACCTAGTAATATAAGGTCATGCATTCATGAACTGGAGCACAGATTTACACAGTCTGATATTATACTTAATTTAGAAATAATTTTCATTTGATATTTGAACATAGACACATGTTCAGATATGTACTTTCATATTTCCTTTAAACCTTTTCGTCACCCTCTTCTTCACCTTTGTTATTCTCAGTACCAATGAAGGATTGACCACTTTGCCACTGATGGCAAAATTTTTCTAAGCAATATGATGAGAGTTTTTTTAGGAGAGAGTTTGAAAGGTTCCTTAAGTCCTAGGAGATTTCAGAGCTAGATTATTTTTGCTGTTAATTGTTCAGTATCATTCCAATGTTTACATTTTATTGCATACCTATGGAGAGAAAATTTTACTTGGTACTTCTAATATATGGCTCAGTGACTTTTACAGTTTCCAATAAGTATGTTTTAGCATGTAACTTTATTAAGCACGTATTTTATTACATAATTTATAAGATAGATGTTTATATTTTTCTTTCCTGAACCTACAGGATACCAGAAGGCCCCATTGATCAGGGGCCGGTTTCCGGAAGGATTCGTGCTTTAGAAGAGCAGCTTGTGAAGGCCAAAGAACAAATTGAAAATTATAAGAAACAAACTAGAAATGGTAGGTGATTATACAGTATATTTCTCTCCTCAGTATATTGATATTAGCACCAGTAATTGAACATTTTCTTTCATCAAAATATTGGAAATGCTGATCCTCTCAATTCTTTGACTGCAGGTCTAGGGAAGGATCATGAAATTCTGAGGAGGAGAATTGAAAATGGAGCTAAAGAGCTTTGGTTTTTTCTACAAAGTGAATTGAAGAAATTAAAGAATTTAGAAGGAAATGAACTCCAAAGACATGTGGATGAATTTCTGTCAGATTTGGGGCATCACGAAAGGTACCCTTTTTACTTTATATTTCATTTTGGCTTTAGTAAAGATTATAATCTACGAATGGGAAGCTGGAACTTTTGGTAATTTCCCTATTGAATGGTAAATGATACCTACCATAGTTATGAGTAGGAGAATACCTGAGATCTCAGAGGATAATAATTGCCAGATGTAGTTCATCAACTAAAAATATATCACGGGATGATATTATTTAAAACGTATTTCTAGTCTGGCTCATTGTGACTCAATGGTTGAACATTGACTCATGAACCAGGAGGTCAAGGTTCAATCCCTGGTCAGAGCACATCCCCAGATTGTTGGCTCAATCCCCTCTAGAGGGTGTGCAGGAAAAATTCGATCAATGATTCTCTCTCATTATTGATGTTTCTATCTCTTTCCTTCTCTCTTCCACTGTCTGAAATCAATAAAATGTATTTTAAAAGTAAATAAATAAGACATTCCTAGAAATCTCTATACTCTAAGTAAATTTTGAAGGTAGTGGTATCAGCCAACAATACTTTGGAAATCTTCCTATAAATTTCCTTCATATACGATTGATATTTGAAGTGGAGTCTGCTGTTTTATATTATAAAATTCAGTCCTGCCTTTACTCTCTCAATTTGGGACCCCTTGAGGGATGTCCGACTGCCCTCACAATCCAGGACTGCTGGCTCCCAACTGCTCGCCTGCTTGCCTTCCTAATTGCCCCTCACCGCTTCTGCTTGCCAGTCTGATCACCCCCTAACTACTCCCCTGCTAGCTTGATTATCCCTAACTACCCTTCTACAAGCTTGATCACCCCTAATTGCCCTGCCCTGCAGGCCAGGTCCCCACCAACTACCCTCTCCTGCAGGCTGGGTCCCTCCCAATTTCTGTTCCCTGTAGGCTTGGTTGCTCCCAACTTCCCTCCTCTGCCAGCCTGGTCACCCTTAACTCCCTTCCGCTGCAGACTTGATCGCCCCCAACTGCCCTCCTTGTAGGCTGGTCTTTCCTAACTGCCCTCTTCTGCTAGCCTGATTGTCCACAACTGCCCTCTCTTGCAGGGCTGGTCCCTTCCAACTGCCCTCCCCTGCTGGCCATCTTGTGTCTACCTGGGGGCAGCAAATTTGTGTGTTGGAGTGATGTCAATTTGGATATTGCTCTTTTATTAGATAGGACAATTGAAACTTTATAGCCTTGGGCAGAGTCCAGGGCCAGCCAGGACAGGCAGGAAGCTTGGCTTCCTCCATCACCAGGGGCAATCCAAGCCTCCTGCTCCCTCCAGCTCCAAGGCTGTTGCCATTTTTGTTGGGATTTATTTATCTTCTATAATTGAAACTTTGTAGCCTTGAGCAGAGGCCAGGGCTGGCCAGAGTGAGCGGGAAGCTTGGCTTCCTCCATTGTTGGGGCAAACCAATCCTCCTGCTTGCTCCAGCTCCATGGCCACTGCCACATTTGTTGGGTTAATTTGCATACTCACTCCTCATTGGCTGGTGTGTGTGGCTTGTGGGCATAGTAGAAGTACAGTCAATTTGCATGTTTTTCTTTTATTAGATAGGATATAGTGTAACTCAGGCTGCGGCTGGCAATTACTAGTATGTTTCTAATTCAGACATTAAAAACATTACAATAGCCTCTTTTAAGAGTTTCTAATTAAAGATGAACAGGTTTTTGATACAAGGAATCATTCTGTTCCATTTAGTTGCTAGAAAGAAGAACCTGAAATCTGCCTAATTCTTCTGTTTGCACTTTTTTGAAAATATGCAGTTTATATTATATAGAAAAGAAAACATTTTGGTGCTACTGTGTTTATGCAGAGCAAAATGTATCTGAGAATCATTATAAATACAGTGAAAGCTGTCCTTGGCCTATTATGTTTATGTCTATATTCCCAGTAGGATTGTAATGGCAATTACTGTCTCATTAGTGAACAATAAATGAAAAATTGTTCTATTAACACAACCTACCACTGTGAAGAGGAAAAGAGTTATCCTATAACAATAGGATTCATATATATTAACATCATTAGCAATGTTGCAGTGATTTTGAAATACTGATCTTCTGTTTTAAGTGAAATTAAATAAAGTTTATCAGTTTGTTTGAATCATTTTAACGTTAATGAATTTACAAAAGTAAGACAGTTTGAAGTCAAGGGACATTGAATAATTATGCCAGTGGACAGACCCTTTGAAATTTTTAGCCTAGTTTGTAATCAAGTAGTAGTTAGAGTGTTAGACATAATTCTGCTCTTCAAGCTAATTCTGAGTACCAAGATTTTGTTAATTGGAGCTGTGTTTGCATGCTTTACTTATTGTAGTTTTATAGGGAAATCCAACTCTGAAGAGGATTTGAGTTGGGTAGACTATAGTATTTAAAGGAGAATTTTGACGGTTGACTTCTGATGGAATGTTTAAAGTTTGAATTATTTAATTAAATTGAGAATTTAATTTTTAGATCTTGTTTAAATCAAAGTAATGATTTAAAGAATTAATTTGTACATATATTTTGTTACCAAATTTAGAAACACCATACAAATGAAAAACGTTAGGCCCTGGATATTTAATGTATGGTAAATCAATATTACATTTTTGTAAGTTGAATTATAATTTCTGACACTACCTTTTCGTATATGTTAAATAATAACATTGAAATAGATTAAATATTATAATAATACTAAAGGCCCAATGCATGAAAATTTGTGCAAGAGTAGGCTTCCTTACCCTGGCTGCCAGCACTGCTTTCCCATTGGCACCTGGGACCCGGGCTGCTTCCCTCTCACAGACACCAGGGACCCGGATTGGCTTCCCTTAGGCTGTCTGCAGGCACCTAGGACCTGAGCTGGCCTCCCTCTGGCCCTGGCTTCATCAGGAAGGACATCTGGAATGATGTCTGGTCTATTTAGCATATTACCCTTTTGTTATTATAGATTTCACAGAAAATAAAAATGGAAGGTACCCAATGTACAAAGACCAATTTCTTTTACTGTCATTTGCAAAAATTGTAATGAACTTGGGATACAACTTCACAGAGTAGTAATTTAACTCTAGGCAGCCAGATTAGAATTCAGTGGCATAAATAATGAGCAAAACACCACGAAACACTAGAGAAATAACCTTTAATGAATGTTCAAGTACAGAAGATTTGTGTATATATGGATTATGCCATTTTATTGATAATTTTCAGGATTTTTACATGTAAGAATTAAGACAGACATTTATGTTTGCCTCTGATGATTTATACAAAAATCTTTGTTTCATTTTTATACTTGCCCAAATGATAGTGTCTAGGTTGTCTCTGGACTGAAAACCTGTGTTCGCTGAGAAATCAGAGGTTAAGTTTATCAATTTTCTTGTTCAGATTTCTCTATGAATCACACATCATTTTTGTTCAAAAAGATCAATTACGTGGGGATAACTTAATGGCTTTTGTTTCTTCAGAAGAGATTCTTTCTTTCTTTGGACTTTGATAGAAATACTGATTCTCTTTTTTTCCTCTCTGAATCAACTTTATTGCAGCATAATTTATGTATGATAAAATATGCATATTTTAGTTTATAGTTCTATTAGTTTTGACAGATATTCACAGTTTTGGAACCACCGCCCTGGTCAAGATGCAGAACATTGCTACTGCCCCAAGAAATTTCATCATACTCCTTTGTAAACAGCACCTCCCCTCCCACCAGTCCCTGGCAGTAACCAGATCTGTTTCCTGTCCTTATAATTTTGCTAAAAAGAATTTTATATAAATGCAATCATACACTATATACTTTTTGAGTGTAGTTTCTTTCACTTGACATAATGCATTTGATATTCATGCATATTGTTTTTGTGTATTGTTAGAACATTTCTTTTTATTGCTAAGTAATATTCCATCATATGGATATTTCACAGCATATCCATTTACCAGTTGAAGGGCATTGGGTTGTTTTCCATTTTTTGGTGATTATAAGTATAGCCACTATAAACAATACCAAACATATTTTTCTGGAAACCTGTTTTTATTTATTTTGGGTTAATATCTAGGAGTGGGCTTGGATTGGTCGTAAGTTGAATGTATGTTTAATTTTATAAGATACTGCTAACCTGTTTTCCAAAGTGATGGTACTATTTTGTAGTCACCAGCAGTGTTTAAGAGTTCCAGTTGTTCTGTATTTTTGTCTGCACTTGGTATTCTGTTTTTTACATAACCCTTACCCCTTACTACCATTCTGATAGCTGAATAGTGGTATGTCATTGTGATTTTAATTTGCATTTCCTTATTAATGATGTTGGACATCTTTTAATGTGTTTATTTGCCATACATCTATCATCTTGGTAAAGAATTTATCTAAGTCACATGCTTAATTTGGGGGAGTGTTTGTTTTATTATTGAGCTTGAAGCATTCTTCATTTATTAATATACCAGAGGCTTAATGCACGAAATTCATGCAAGAGTAGGCTTTTGCAGCCTTGGCTTCATCTGGAAGGTCATTCGGACATTCGTTCCGCTGTTCAGTTGATTTGCATATTATGCATTTATTATTATAGACAAGTCTTATGGTGCGTTTTAGAAAGCTCATTTTGAGGGCCATGTGAAAGAAAGCCTGGTGCCAGGAAATTAGAAGAATTTTGCAGAAGTGCGCATAAGTGATAATAAGCTTCCAGGTAGTTGCAGCAGGGATAGAGAGAAAGAGACAAATGTGTGAAACAATAGAAGCTACAGGACTTGCTAATAGATCTGATGTGGGGAGATAGAGGAGTCAAAAGTAATTGAGGACTTGTATTTTGCTAGGAGAATAGCTTTCATAAATGGTTATTATTGTTTCTTGTGTACTAATTTGGCTTTTCTCTCTGACAACCGTAATCCTCCTAGAACTGGAACTCCAGTTTAAACATCTTCTCTATCCCACAGTGCTAAGCACTCACTATTTAGAGTTCAGTAAACTCTGTCTTTTTTATTGGTGGGGAGGCAGGTATGCGCATTCTGTGACTGATTATTCTATATTCTACTTTGGCCTTTTTGTAAAAACAAAATCTTGTTTCATTGAAGGATTTATGAAAATTATTTAACTAAAGAAAATTATGTAATTGAGGTCAAAATATTCTCCAGTAATTGCGATTCCTGCGCTGTGAAGAACAGGTCATAGGAGAAAAACCATTTATCTTGAATAAGCCTGAAAGCCTTAGTTAGTTTCATCAGTGGGTTCTACAAAAGAGAGTATTTGTTAGAATTTCACTAGTGTATAGAGGAGCAAATGGAGGGGGATCATCCTGATAGGAAGCATGGGATTAGAAGAAACTTGACATTGAAGGATTTTCTGTATTCGATACTCTTGACTTCATGTTTGATTCACTTTGGAGGACTTAGTGATTTCTGTATTTAACAGTAGTCTTAAGACAGAGTTACTCATGAATCCCTAAAAATAACAGTGTTTCTGATTTGGAGTGTAATTCTTATGCTAAACAATGGGGAAGGAACTTTATTTTAATTGAATGTGCATGTTAAAAAAATATTGTTATTGCTGGGCTCGTGTTTCTCAGTGGTTGAGTGTCGACCTGTGAACCCGGAGGACACACTTCGATTCTCAATCAGGGCACATGCCTGGGTTGCAGACTTGATCCCCAATGCGGGGCCTGTGCAAGGCAACCAATCAATGATTCTCTCTCACCATTGACATTTCCAACTCGCTTCCTCTCCCTTCCTCTATAAAAATCAATAAAAACATATTTAAAATATACATATGTATATTGTTGAGTATATTTAATCACTCATTTACAGTTCATGTGACATTAACTTTAATAAATATCAGTTACTTCATTTTGGGATTTTGCTTGAATTACATCTGTTCAATGCTGGCCCTCAAGGAATTTCTCTCTTTAACATTTTGAATCAGGTATAAGCAAAACATCAATGGCATAACTGAGATTGAGTAGGACATTTAAAACAAGTTTCATAAATATTTAAAATATAAAAATAGGAAAGTTAACAGAAAATACAAAGAACATAAATGTAGCCCAGCTTTTGAAATAAGAGGATTTGTTGCCTGGCACAGCTGGCTTGGTGGCAAAGGCATAGATCTGTTCTGTTCTACCATTGTTTTCAGACACCTGCACTGTACCCTCAACTGACTAGTGCTAGTTTGCTGGTACTTTGCCTGAGTTTGTATTTCCCAGGCTTTAACCTGGCCTCATACCAGGCTTTTAGATTTACCATCCACATTCTAAATTTTTTGTATCTTCATAGTCAAAACAAGACAGCAAGATTTCTAGCTTTTGGGTCATTTTTAGATTTGATTTCAGACTGGAGTCATTGAAAACCAAGTAGATTTGTTTTCAGTTACTCCCAATAATGGGCCAAAACTGAAACTTTCTATTTGACTATTCTCATGCCTTTGTCTAAAAGATGATAAACTGTGCAGGATGGTGATTTCTAAATCATTATTGAATCTTCCAAGAACGAGTTTGAATCTGACGTCATTTTCTGTGCTTGTCTTCTTTACATGAACTCCAATGGGGAGTCCAAGAAACAAAATATTTGAAAGCAGACTTAATTTTAGTTGACTATTGTGGGGTTTTTTTTTCTTTGTTTTTTTTTTTTTCCCGTTTGTATGTTTTGTTTGCTTGTTCACTTTTGGTGATTGGCTTTCTAATTATAAGTTTGGCTGTTCCACTTTCTAGACAGATTGGGATGAATAATTGCCAAGTCTTAGTGCTGATGTAACTTGATAAAAACATTCACTTTTATATTTTCACTATTCTAATTTATTAAAAAACACAGAAATGGGCTTTCATTCCCAATGGTAAAGGAATGGATTGACTACTACAGTATGAAAGCATAAACTATGCCAACTTTTATATTTCAAAGAATTTTTCTCTCCAAATTAGATCTAAAGTAGTTTTTACTTGTTTGAGGCTAGATGATATTTAATGCTAGTAGACTTTTTAAAAAAATATATTTTATTGATTTTTTACAGAGAGGAAAAGAGAGGAATAGAGAGTTAGAAACATTAATGAGAGAGAAATATTGATCAGCTTCCTCCTGCACACCTCCTACTGGGGATGTGCCCGCAACCAAGATACATGCCATTGACCGGAATCGAACCTGGGACCCTTCAGTCCATAGGCTGACACTCTATCCACTGAGTCAAACCAGTCATACTGGTTACTTATCCCACTTTACTACAGAAAGAAACAATATTGCCATTTAAAGTTGAGGTTTGCAACACGTTTGTGATCACTTCTATTGTATGGGTGGGAAAAAGCACTACATTTGGATATGATGAAATCCATGAGTTATAAATAATGAGTGTGATGAAATGGTAGAAAAAAAACTTATAAAAAAGACTGCTTATGTGTTTCCATGATCAACTCACAGTTTCCTGTGGGTGATGACTTTTCCCTCAGTAACTGGAGGCTATGTAATAGTTCATAGGAGCCTCAGTTTTGTAATTTGGAAAAACTTAAAAGTTGAATCTCTGTTCAGTGTATGTGTAAGACTGCAAATTAATTTCTTAAGGAAGCAGTAAGTTGTAGGTTTGTGCTTTTTTTCCAGCTAAAATTTTTTATAAAAAGAAAATGTTTTATATCTTAGGTGAGAGTAAGAAATATTAAAAAGATAAAGTCTCAAGTATCTTGCCCTGTTTAAAAGAGTGCACATGGAAATAGTAAAGCTGTGAAGTATCCTATGTGTGAATAATATTGACACATTAAACAAATGCTTAAAAGGCTTCACAACACATGACCCTGTTGTCCTAAAGCTTGTGAAAGCTATTCTACTGTTATGATTCTTAATTTTATTTGTATATTATTAATATTTTTGCTTTATTCAAAGGGCCTGTTATCAAGTATTCTCTGTTAATTGTATCTAGTTCTAGTGGTTTTCTACGATAGTAAATAAGACTAATTTTTCTGTGGTGAAGAGTGTTTTGTTACTAAGTGGTTTAACATCTAGTTAAGAAGTAGGAATAAATGAGAACTGGGACTATGTCACCTATGCTTAGATAAGTTGTAGTTGTTGAGGGCTGGCTTCATCATCTGCTAAATGAGTCATCGCTGATCAATCTCCTTCAGGATGTATAAGGCAGTGGGTTTTGAATTATTTTTCTGACTGGCCTTCAGTATCACATATTACTGTAACATCCAGTGGATCCTTCCTTTTAGTTGTAGAATTATTAGTAGGTACTATTTACAAACAAGATAAAAACTCTGAAACAACTCTGAGGCATCCTAACTATATAATAAAAGCCTAGTATGTGAATTGTTCAACCAGGAGTTTGATTGCTCACTATTACATGTGCTGATCACCAGGAGGTGGCACACAACATGGCAGGTGTCAGCAATGCAGAGATGGCAATGGAGGCACTGCCAGCACCAATGGGCCCCAATAAAATCAGGATCATGGTAGGATGGTGGAGCAGGTGATGGGGTGGCACCAGGGTGCCAGGTGGGGATGCGAGGCTGGGGGGCATGAGCTAGGGCTGTGAGCCTGGAGATGCGAGCTGGGGCTGATCCCCACAGGCCACCCAATGGGGTCACACACACACACACATGTGCGTGAATTCGTGCACTGGGCCTGAAGTTTTAGCATAAATAGTAATGTCTTAGTCTGTATAGGCTGTTATAATAACAATTAGACGCCTGGTGAATGAAATTTGTGCACGAAGGGGAGGCATGTCCCTCAGCCCAGTCTGCACCCTCTCCAATCTGGGACTCCTCCAGGATCAGGTCTAAACAGG
>PVJN01055022.1:0-13219 GCA_004026805.1 Lasiurus borealis | reverse complement strand
ATTGATTTTGGCAATATTTTTTTTAGATTTGATTCCAAGACCAAAGGCAACAAAAAAGCAAAAACAAACAAGTGGGACTCCATCAAAATGAAAAGGAAACCAAACTCAAAAAAAGTGCTGTTCTAAAATGGGAGAAATTGTCTTGAGAAGATGTGCATCCTCTTATTTATGCAGATGTTCAAACTCAAGTGGGGTGAGCCTTGGACAGGTGTGTGGCAGAGGGGCTCAAAATAGCTGACATGTAGAACGGGTGATTTAAAGCTTTCTGTCAAGCCTGACATCCTGTGACTCTACACTTACGGTATGTGTGAGGCCTGCTCCAATGCTCTATCCCTCAGAGCTCCCTGCCCAGGGAGTGTATATTAAGAAATGGCAGGCAGCACCATAAAAAACCAGGACTTGAGGAATGCAATCAGATTGCAATTTTATTTGTGTCTCCCACTTTCCCTTCAAACTGCATTCAGTGAGATAAAACTCGGGCAATCTCATGACTTTCTGACCACTCTCTGATCAAAAGTCTGATGGCCATTTTAAGCTGCAAATAGTATCAATCCAGTGATTAAAAAGTCCAGTCTCCTGTAATAATAATCAAAGCTGCCAACTCCTTTGAAGACAAGACTTTCCCTTTCTTCCCCAGGAGGGCAGGGGCGGGAGGGAGGGGGAAGGCATGTGGTAGCTTGTCAAGGTCAGTCTTTGGACGCCCTAAGGGCTGGAGAAAGGCAAGATCCTTTGGACACAATTGATAGGAAAGGTAAAAACAGCAGAAACATTTTATCTGACTATCAGGTTGGGAAGGTATTTTGTTTATTTTGGGGGGGGGGCATGGGGAGAGAGGCGTTAACATTGTTTTCTGGGGCAGTTCACAGAGAGCTCTCACAGGCCGTGACCTTGACCCAGAAGAAAACCTGCAGGTCTAGTATTACTCACTCTCTTCTCTGCCCTTGGGAATCCAGAAATACAACTTTGGCTTATCTTTTATTGAGGCCACTTCTTCCACCTTAATAATTCTACTGGGAGTGAAGGCCAATCTACAAGCAGAAACAATTCTCCTTTGTTTTGCTGCCCCATCAACTAAATAGCCCAGGTTTCACCCTCTGATGTGCTGGTGGAGGCGGTAGTGTGGTGTCAGACAACAACAGGTCTGTGTGTTCCTTTAAACTCCTTCATTTGACAAGGTGAAGGAGGAACTCCCCTCAACCTTCCTCCTCGAATAGGGAAGGAGGACTCCCAGCACAGCCACACTCTCTCCAAAGAAATTCTCATCAAGTTTCTCTAGCTCTCCATTCTCTCTGCCTTATTATAACCTTGATATGGTTTGAAGTCTGATGAGCTGTGTGCTTTTCAACTTATTTTCTCTATAACTTCTGCATATGGCCTAGAATCTCCTTTAGAATGTATGTTGTTGCATTAATAGGAACCTCCCATTATAACACCCTGCTTAATTTTCAGTGACCAGGTAGGAAAGAAATGACAGAATTTATTAATAGCTACGTAAGTGCTTGATGCTCTAATGCAAAGCCCCTGTAAGAGAATAAAGAATTCAGAGGAGGCCTGAGGCACCGTGCTTCTTATTCACTGAATATCTTACTCTTCTGCTCCCCAAAAGCAGGGGTGGATGTTATCATCGCAGTGCAAGGAAGACCAACGTGAAGCAGCAATGATCAGAGGAAGTGGAAATGGAGCAAATCAAACCACTAAAAGATCACACTCATCCCAACCCTGGTGCTGAGTCTTCCAGGCATCTTCCTGTGGGATGAGGACCGTAGACAAGGACAGGTTGTCATCTGGGAGAAATGAAAGCCGACTGGAGATGGCCAAGTCGTCCTGATATAGGAGAGAAAGACCCGTCTTTCAACCAATCTTTGGACCAGGAAGTGAAAGAGGAATGGGTATGAGAATCCACCAGGCATAGATTCAAGAAGTGAAAGAGAAAGAGGATGGCTTGGTTCCTGCTACTGAATAATTCAAAGCTTCCCAACTGGCCAAGTTGCGTGCCAAGAATGGGATACAGGTATGCAACAAGACTTCAAACTTTGGGGGCTGTTGGAGATCCCAAACTGGTTACCTCTGGCCATAAGCAGCCTTATTTCGGGCTCTGCAGAGGGTGGTCAAGATGACTGAGATCTGTGGGGACATCCCACAGTCTCTGCAGGCAGGAGTATAACAAGTACCACGGAACACTGATTTGGCCTCCACATGCTGGGCAGAGCCAAGGAAAAGCCCTTCCACCTGAACAGCCAGTCACGCTGGCAGCTGAACATGGAGCCCAGACTGCCCAGCGAGGACAAGTGGCCCATGGGTCCCCCAGAGGAGCACAGTGCAGACACAGCCCAAGGTGCCACCTGGCTTTGTTAGAGGGGCAGCAGGAAGGCTGAGCTCCTGATGATGGCCTTCTCATTGGGGATTTCCTCCGGTTAGTAATGAATGTGTTCTTTCAACGGTGACTGCTCTAATGATGTGTGACAGTTTGCGCATTAGTCACCTTAATGTTTTGAAATGCTAGATATAAAAAAGTTCAATTAGATTTGAAAAACATTTGCATTATCACAAAAAATTTCAACAGTAAATTTATAATAAAAGGATGAGCTGCTCTAGTCTCCAAATGTAACTGCATCTAGTATGAATTTTGGAACAGTTGTAAAACAATGGTTTAAATATGGTTTGATGTCAAGTTCCTCACTGGTGGCGAATGTCCAAAATTTGAAGAGATTATAATTGACACCTTTTGGAAAGGACTGAGTACAGCCATTTCAAGCATCAAGCTTGATTTTTTAAATAAGTTACATTTTCAGAAGCACACTCATTTTTTTCACTTAAAATACTGACTCTATTTGGGTATTTTACTAGTATGCAAACCCAAGATATTTCTCAAATTTTAATTTCCCTTGCATTTACATGATGCAAAATATATATATATATATTTTTTCTTTTTTTCATTCTGCCTCTTTTTTTCATAGATGCCCCAGAACTCCTTCAGGTACTTATAATGTGCTGTAAGAACATTCTCATTTTCTATATGAGCCATGACACAGCCGTAATCCCCTGCATCTGAGCATATGGTATAACAATCAGCTTAGGTAAGGGCTCCTTCCAGCACTATCTTGAGCTAGGGAAGAAAGCTTAGGGAAATTTTACTTGGAGGAAATCGCATCACTGTGCATATTTTTAAGTCTGCATACTCTATCAAGAACATATCCATTGTGCATACTGTGTCAAGGATGTTTCCTAAAATATCTGATCCTCAATTATGGCTCTCGCTCTCAAGATTCTTGCAAGAATTCCATCTTGGGAGGACTGTGTGTGAATACTTCGAGCCTCAGGCTCTGCCCTCCAGTGGGAAGACACGGAACAATCTGGGGGCCCTGCACGCTCCCAGGTGTTGATAGGACCAAACCACGTTTTCTCATCTGGGCATTTGGCCACTTAAAAAAAACAAAAACAAGTGAATCTAATTTTAGCAGGCTCTTGGGCTAAGTTCACTAATTTATCTTTTAAAATACATTCTCTACTAACTCTTTTAACTTTATTTCTAATGTTTTATCTTTTTCCTCCAAGACCCACCTCATTGCGGAATGGTAGATGGGAGGTACTCAGAGATGATCAGAAAAGGCATCACATAGATGACCCAGGCCAGAGGCACTGTAGTCAGGCTCAGTCCTCAGGAAGCCTTGCTGAGGGTCTCGTTGTCCAACTGCTCGGTGCCAGGCCCTCACACATGTTACTGCCAGTCATCACTCTGGCCCTCTAATACAGGTATTTGCAGGTCTAGCGTACAGATAAGGATACGGAGGCTCAAAGTGAGTTAGCAATTGCCCAAGGACAGGTCTCTAGTGATGGATATGCCAGGAGTTACAGTCAAATCTATCTGTGTACCTGGGCTCTTTCTATTCCTACAGTGCTTCTCAAACTTTAACATGCTTATACATCTTAAAATGCAGATTCTGATTTAATAGGTTTGGGGCCCAAGAGTCTGCATTTCTAACAAGCTCCTGGGTGAGGCGGTTGCTGCTCCCCAGACCACACTTGAGCGAAAGCACGCACAAGGCCTTGGCCGGGCCCCTCCGGGGACGCCGGCATCCAGGAGGCGGCCCAGAGCGAGCTGTCGGGGTTATCATTTATGCTCATTTCGTTTGCTTTCGCTGACTGGCTTTTGATCAGGGTTCCAATAGATGACTAGCAAGAGCTAATTACAATCCCAACTAATACACTGTGTCAGTTGTTATTCATTAACAAATTATGTTCCTGACAAACTGCTCTAGTGTGGTACCCTAAGTACTGTAATTAAAATCTTAGAAAGTTGCATGTGGGCCTAATTGATTTCCTTAATGTATTACTCAGACTAAACATGCCATTATTTTGTGTCTTGATGTTTATGACGGGGCCAACTGCTGCTGCCACCCGGGCAGCAGAGGGACAGCCTCTGGGTGAGCGAGGGAGCTTGCCAGCTCCGGGGGGCCTGCTCACTTCCCCAGCGGTGCCACACAGACAACGTTCCAATGACAGTGGTGGCTGCTTTCCCCCAGAAATATTCACACAGGAAGGGACGGAGGATAACTGGATTTGTGTTTATAATCTGTGCATCCTCCTTGGATTTTCAAACTTCGGGAATGCTATGATGACTCTCGAGCGCCCATGGAGAAGTGGAGGGAAGCTTCCCCGTGGTCCAGAGGATCTCCCTTTCGGCACCAAGAACCAGAGGGCAGAAAGGGAGGGCCAACTGGGGACAATGTCTGCGCTTTATCTGAAGTCGTGTGTGATGAAGACAAGTCCAAGTGTATTTGGCAAATCTGGAATAATAAGGACAGCCAATACCTATACTGAAAGCCAATGGTTTATTAGACTGTATGTAGTCATTCCCACATGCGTTCGCTAGCCTCTTAATGAATGAGTACCTAGGATGGGCAAGGCCTGAGTGAGGCAGTGCTTGATGTAAACAAACAAAAAACATGCAAAATAAGAACAATCGTAACAGCAGAAAACATGCATTACATGCCAGGCACTATCTTAGAAACCTTAAACATATTAATTCCTGCTCAGTTACTATGAAATAGGTACTCTTGTTATTCCTGTTTTACAAATGAGAAAACTGAGACATCAGAGAAGGTATGGGACTTGCCTAAGGTTGCACAACCAGGATTTAGATCCAAGCAGCGTGGCTCTGACTCCTCACTTAAACCATTGTGCTATCCTGCCTCTCTTAAGTATAATAATGAAGACTTAGCATGTTCTTATGAGTAATTCTATATTCACAAAACCCTTATAATGTAGGTTCTGTCACTATTCCCATTTCACATTGAGGAAACTGAGGCGCAGAGAGGTTTAACTGCCCCAAGGTCTCATGGTTATAAGTGGCAGGGTCATCATTTGAGCCGAAACCCTGAACTTATATTTTTAACCTCCATGCTTCTTAGATAGAACTAGCAGAGATCTGAGAAATCATACAGGAATGTGGGGCCTGCACAGGTCAACGAATGTAAATAATTAAACTCCAGGCGAGCTTGCCCCATATTTTGAACAGATGGAGAGGAAGGTCCAGGTAAAATGTGTAGAGTTGGGACATGAAGGCAGACAGTCTGATGCCCAAGGCTGCCCCTGACCTCTGTATCATCATGCCTCCTGTACACCTGCAGTTCTCCGGAGCCGTTTCCCTGCCCTCTGCACACTCACCCTCACTCAGGCTCCAACACAACAAGTGTGTAAGGACATCTTTAACAGCTTAGTAATACGTTCCATTATTCATTATGCATTGCATGTTGAAGAAACTGAAACATGATTAATTCTGGAACTTCTCTTTCATTTTTTATGAAGGTACACATAAAAAAATTCAAATTATAGCCTGACCGGCATGGCTCAGTGGTTGAGCATCGACCTATGAACCAGGAGGTCATGGTTTGACTCCTGGTCAGGGCACTCTGGATAGCAGGCTTGATCCCCAGTGGAGATCAGCGGTTTTCTCTCTCTCCCTCTCCGAAATCAGTAAAAGACATTTTTGAAATGCAAGTTATAAAAGGCAGACATTTCTCATATTTTTCTGATTTTTAAAAAATAAAGTTGTGCGGTCTTTTGGAAAAATTGGGCTATTGTGTTCGCTGGAACAGGAGATGGGGCTTTTCAACAGGTTGTATCTCACGCTGTCCGGCCACACTCGAGAACGCCACCACCCGCTGGCTGCCCTAGGCATGATGGCCTTCCTGGTGTTTTCAAGCTCTCTCCTTGGTTCCCGAACCACAACTTGATATGAGTCATCCCCGCTAGCCTGAGTCACTTCCTATGTCGCAGGTTCACCAGCTCCCTAGTCACAAATTCCACTATTGCTGCTTCTCTCAGACCAGTGCCTTTGTGTAACCCTGACAAAGGCCTCCAGATCATTCTACCCTGAGACTTCTGCCACAGGCATCACAAATTCCCTTCCTCCAGTTCTGGGAATGAGCTACTGACCATCCTTGGTGAGCTCCTTCTTTGAGCCGTTCCCACTCATTATTAAGCACATTTTCCTCTCGAGTAAACCCAACTGGCTTTTCATTCATCCCTTTTTACATATAATATTCTTTAACTGTTTTTAATTCATGTGTATATATACATATAGTTATATTTTAATATTAGCAGCCAATACTGTAAATTTTTTTTATCGCATTACTAAGCAAAAACTGAATTTAAATTCAAAGAATCATCTAGACAGACTATTCATCCCTGCAAACTCCATTGTCAATTTTTATGCAGGATCTTGGCACACTGATGACTTGGCTAATAAAAATGCCTTCTGAAGTTAATAATCGCTCCCGGGCAGTGCTACCTTTCAATAAGAGAGTTCTTAAAAACACCTGACAGAACTTGGCTGCCTCTGACAGATTTTCCCCTCTATATAAGTCACCGTCTGCAAGCGGAGATGGAGGCAATGCAATCATCAGAAAAGCTTCAGCCACTCTTTTCAATGTATTTGATATATAAGAAAACATCTGGTTTATGGGGGGAGAGTTCAGAATACAGAATACTTGTGAGACAGACATGATGCCGGTACTTAATAAAGAAAGAATTTCTTTTTTATTTTCTTTCTTTTCTCTGGAACTGCCATTGGGAAGTTTCTGGCAGTTTTTAGTTTTGTGACATTTGAGAGAGCTCTCAGAATCTTTGGAACAGATAGATTCCTTTGGTTTGTGCAAAATTATTAGAACTGGTCCTGCAGTTATTCAAATACAGGATGGGGCAAAAAAAACTTATTACAATTATTCATATGGAAAATAATACATTAATTAATAAATAATCATGCAAGAATAAACTTTCATGTATTCACAACTATAAACCTACCTTTGCCTCACCCTGTGTAAAGTAAGTGCCTACCCACTGTCCTTGGCAACTGCAATGAAGTCCCCATAAACCTGAATGATGTTGCAGATTAAGATGCCAAGTGTCCTGCCCCTTGATGTAAGTGGGACATGTTCAGCCAGAGCCATGCCCAGAAGCACATGCCCACATGGGAATCTAGAGTAGGACCACTGATATCTAAGGGGTATTTAAAGAGTAAATAATAGTGGAAATGTATTTTCAACTACTTAAGTTTGTTCACAACTTTGTGGTACCTTTTTTTAAAAAGACGTTTTAGAGAATATTTCATATTTTACATAATATTCTAGTAAACACATGCCAGAAATATCTAACACAAATAAAAGTTTCATGAAACAATACTTAAACTTGTTACATATAATGCTGATATTTCTATATATCCTATATCATTGTTTTAATAGTGGTCATGTACCACTGAATTCATACTATGACCTGTTAATGGGTCATCATTTGCCGTCTGAAAAACATTTAACTATTGTGATTGCTTTATCTGGGTCCAGGACTCAATTTGCAGCACCCAAGAGATTTGTGGCCTTCGGCTTTGAAGTTCGGGGACTTATAATGATGGTTATCCGCTGACTTTTAAAGTTTCCAAATAGACTATGAGATATTATAGACGTGCTCGTTAGTTTCAGCTTTAACTCTGGGGGCACCTGGCGTGGTCAGGGGGCACTCTCATCTGCAGTTCATCCTCCACTGTTTCTGCCATCTGTGTCTCAGCCCATGGTCCAAGCTTTGCCAATTTGTACTCAGAATGTCAAAAATAAGTTTTTATAGTGGAAAGTGATGTCCTGTTGATCAGCAAAAAATGTCAGAAACGGGCTCCTATTAGTGAAATTAAAAGAGTTCTTTGTCAAATATAAAAAGGAGACTCGTAATGAAGATGTTTCTAAGACTACACTTAAAGGAAGTATTTTTAATACGTGAACTGGCTAAGACATCTCTACCCTTGTACACTTAGGGTGTCAAAATCCAGAGAGCTGGGCAGCCAATAGCCCCAGGGAAACTCGATTGCTGCTGAAAGGCTCCACATGCCCCCCCAGCACATGACCACTGATGTGAACTATCCCTGTCCGATAGCGACAGAAAGGGTGACAGGATCCTGCCTCTGTAGTATTGGCTTTTGACTCCCGTGAACCATCCGAAAGGCCAGAGGCTGTGACTTCATCAAGCTTCCAGAATAGATAGTGTGAGCGGTTTGTGCCTATTTGCTAGGGAATGTGTGTTCAGTACGTGTTTGCCGTGTGGCAGGAAGACTGGCTTTCATTATAACATGGTAGGGAGGTTATGTGGAAGTGTCCAACTATTACCCACCTCAAACATCCTTGGGGTGACTAATGTTATCTTTTTAAAAAACTGCTAAGGGCTGTGATTACCAAATGGATTAAATCCAGTTCACAGGCCCCTGCTACACTTGCAAATCTATGTGGAGATCAAGGGATGCAGAGAAGCAGGTCACTTAGCGGGAATGGCTGACAAATGCGGCCCACGGAACAGATATGTAGAGCAAGTGAGTGTCCCCGCGACTCTCAGAATTCATTGGTGGGGAAAGCCCAGCAGATCTTCAAAGGATGGGGACTTCAGGCCATTTTACTTTAGATCATAAAAGGAAATATGACCTTATTTGGTAAGCAAAGGCTGCTGAGTCCTGAAAACCATAAGTCACATTTGGAATCACAGTATATAACAAGAAGGATTTTGTTGACGTTCCATTCTATTTAAAGGTTGGTGTTTTAGTTATGAAGTTCACTGTCTCAGGGTAATAACATGGCAGGGAAAATGGCAGGACTCCATTTAAGTCTAAGATACAGCCACTGCTGAATTTCAGACCTTCCTGATGAGTCAGACAAAAGGACAGGCTGTAACTGAATAACCACAAGGAAGGGGCTTTGTGAATTATGGGGCTATTTGGAAGGAAGCTGGTGGAGAAGGTTTGACAAGTGTCTGAGAGATGAAGATGAAATGATGGGTTTGGGGTCTGCCTTGTATATCTCCCTGGCCATGAACTAGGACTGCTCTCTCTGGGCTGCAGCAGAATCAAAAGGAAACCTGAGGCCCTGGCTCAGTGGATAGAATGTCAGCCTTCGGATTGAAGGGTCCTGGGTTCGATTCCAGTCAAGGACCCCAGGGGGGGCGTGCAGGAGGCAGCCGATCAATGATTCTCTTCCATCATTGATGTTTCTATCTCTACCTCTCCTTTCCCTTCTGAAATCAATATATATATATATATATTTTTTTTAAGGAAACTTGAGGATATTGCTCCCAGCGCATGGACTTGAGAATTAGGTGTAACCAGGCGGGGAGGGGGGTCTTCTCTTCACTGCTATATGGATCCAGCACAGAGAAGATTCAAGGGCATGCAGTCAGGCTTAGCATCTTGAGTATCACTTGGAGAGCACAGTGCTGCCATCCCAGGCCCTGGCATTAGTGACAGTCCTGAGGAGTGATCACTGAGGTGCTTTTCAGTCAGTGGACACTGAATGTATGGGAGGCAAGCAATTAATGTATGTGTCAGCCAGAGATAGGATTTGAGATCAGTGTTTGCCGACTCATACAGTGTTTGCCGACTCATACAGTTTGGGGCAAAAGCCAGAAACTTTTGGTCATTACCCGTCCTGAGCTCCACCGTGCCTATTTATGGAGCAAGAGTTAGGGAAAGTTGGATTAAATTTGGGACTCACATTAGAATTGTGGTGATTCTGGATTATGCTTTTAAAAACAGCGTCTGTGAGGCCCTGCTGAGACGTGTGGATTAGCATGCCCCGTGGCTGATGCTGCCCCTGGCCCGCGGTCACCCTGCTCTCGGGTGGGATTTAGCCAGCCAGAGTGCCACACCTCAAGGCAGCTCCAGACCCTGGGGACCCGTCTGGCTGCTTACCCGCAGCTCACCAGCTGCACACATCCCCAGAACCAGGCCTAGGGTGGGTGGCTACTAGATGTGGCAGAGGTCAGCTTGGTGGCATCCCCACAGACATGCCATTTGGCAGTATAGCTCAGTCAGAACTACCAGATTGTGGTGGTTGGTGGGGAAGTCGGTGCCCACCATCCAGTCCACACAGTCCTATTTTGTAATGGATTATGATCCAACCATCAGGATCCCTACACATAGCAGTGTATGACAGATGACAGAGCAGCCAGGCTAGATATTCCAGACAGAGCAGGACAAGAAGAGCTGGAGCTCTGAGAAACAGCATAGGAGAGGGTTTCCTGTTCATCTTTTCAGTCACAGAGGCAGTTCTGAAGAACTCTGTAAGTTTCAAAGACAGATCCTCAGAGAAAAGGATTGTGATGAGTTTCCAATGATTTTAATTGGTAACCACGCAGATCTGGATGATCAAAGACAGGTGACACAGGAAGGACAGCAGTGAGCACACATCTGAAGGTGACTTACATGGAGGTGTCAGCAAAGGTTAGGATGAATGCAGATCAAGCTCTGCATCAACCTGCCCAGCGTAGGAAGAAATTTCAAACACAGCAATGTCCTCTTTCACCAGAACAATGTGAAAAGAAAAAGACAAGAAAGGCTGCATTGTGTCATTTTCTCAGACTCTCTTGATTTTTAGCTACCAACTGCCAGGAAAAGCCCTCATCTTCTCTCCATACGGTTTATGTCACGTTGGTATCTTTCTAGCCTTAGACAAATGGTCCCTGTAGTAGCTGTAGACCAAGAAGCTGGCTAATCCTTTCCATGAATCTAATTGCATGGTCATTTCAAGACAGATAAAAGGGGAACACTAAGGCAACTCCAAAGATCACCATATTATTTTAATACACTTATCTATCTATCTATCTATCTATCTATCTATCTATCATCTATACACAGACACATTCTTTTTTAAGGGCTCACATTTTAACAGGAAGGAATAAGAATTGGAGTCTGAGCTGTTTGCCAAGCTGAAGTCATAAGTCATAAAATCATTTTAACTTCTGGAATCATATTGACCACTGTTATTCTAAATAAAGACATAGGAAGTTTCTTAAATGTGAATTTTTGCCTATCTCTATAACTCTTGCTGTCACCTTCAGTTACCTTCAAAACATTAAACTGAATCCTCAAAAGTGAAACTTCGCAGACCTTTACTGATGCTACAGCCTTTGTTTTCCAGTAGCCAAAATAATGTCTATTGTATTTATAAATGAAAGACTAATTTAAAAGCTTTATTATTACTCTTACTCTTAAAGATGATAATATTCTATGTGGCTAAATATTTGGACTCATTCTGGACTTAGGCATTTCAATGTTCTTTTTTTAAATTTAAAAAAATAAATATTTTATTTATTTTTTTATAGAGAAGAAGGGAGAGGGATAGAGAGTTAGAAACATCAATGAGAGAGAGAGATCGATCAGCTGCCTCTTGCACATTCCCTACTGGGTATGTGCCTGCAACCAAGATACATGCCCTTGACCGTAATCAAACCTGGGAACTTTCAGTCCTCAGGCCGACGCAAAAAAAAAAAAAAAAAGCTATTCTACAAAGCCAGGGAAGCAGTGAAAATGTGAAGACAAAGGAACAGATCACAAATGAAAAAAATGGAAGAAAACAAATGACTGGATATAGAGTTCAAAATTATGGTTATAAGGTTTTTCAGGAATTTTCTAGAAAAGATGGATAAATTTAGTGAGACCCAAGAGGAGATGAAAAAGGACTAATTAGAAATTAAGCATACACTGACTGAAATGAAAAATATTATACAGAGACCTAACAGCAGATACAGGAATGCAAGAATCAAGTCAAAGATTTGAAATACAAGGAAGCAGAAAACACCAAACTGGAAAAGAAAAAAGAATCCAAAAATGTGAAGATAGTGTAAGGAGCCTCTGGGACAACTTCAAGTGTACCAACATCCGAATTATAGAGGTGCCAGAAGAGAGGAGCAAGATACTGAAAACCTATTGGAAGAAATAATGACTGAAAACTTCCCACACCTGGTGAAAGAAATAGACTTATAAGTCCAGGAAGGGCACAGAACCCCAAACAAAAGAAATCCAAAGAGGACCACACCAAGACACATCATAATTAAAATACCAAGAGCAAAAGACAAAGAGAGGATATTAAAAGCAGCAAGAAAAAAACAGCTAATTACCTACAAGGGAGCACCTATACAATTGTCAGCGGATTTCTCAACAGAAACTATGCAGGCCAGAAGGGAGTGGCAAGAAATATTCAAAATGATGAATAGCAAGAACCTATAACCAAGATTACTCTACCCAGCAAAGCTACCACTCAGAATTGAAGGGCAGATAAAGAGCTTCACAGATAAGAAAAAGCTAAAGGAGTTAAGCAACACCAAACCAGTATTATGCAAAATGCTGAAAGGTACTCTTTAAAAAGAGGAAGAAAAAGAAAAAGGTAAAGATAAAAATTATGAACAACAAATACATATCTATCAACAAGTGAACTTAAAAATCAAGTGAATTGCCAAGACCGGTTTGGCTCAGTGGATAGAGCGTCGGCCTGCAGACTGAAAGGTCCCGGGTTCGATTCCAGTCAAGAGCATGTATCCTGGTTGCGGGCACATCCCCGGTAGGGGGCATGCAAGAGGCGGCTGATCGATGTCTCTCATCGATGTTTCTGACTTTCAACCCCTCTCCCTTCCTCTCTGTAAAGAATCAATAAAATAGAGAGAGCCAAGATGGCGGCATAGGTAAACACCTACACTGCTGCCTCGCACAACAACTTCAAAACTACAACTAAAAGACAGAACAGACATCATCCAGAACCACAGGAAAGCTGGCTGAGTGGAAGTTCTACAGCTAGAAGGAAAGAGAGGGGTTCACAGACACCCAGAGGAACTGCAAAAAGCTGAGGTACGGAGACGCGCGCGCTGAGAGAGCGGGTGCCCGAGTACCTGGCTGGCTTTCTCTGACGGGAGGGAA
>PVJN01055021.1:0-13200 GCA_004026805.1 Lasiurus borealis | reverse complement strand
GATGTGTTATAAAGTCTGCATCCTTTTCTTCTTAATAAGGCTATGCTTCATAACATCCTAAAATCTAGCCTCTTCAACAGCCTTCTACCCACCTCTCGGACTTTTTCTTCTCCTCTCTAATCCATTTTTTACAAATTTGCAAATTATCTCTTCATATCACTCCCTGCCTAAAAACTTTCATGACTCCTGACTGCCTAGTAAGTAAAGATTTTAAATTAATTTATTATGCAGCTGTCAAAAATAGTAGGAATTGAAAATAAAAGGTTCCTATTCTCCAAATTAAGTGGAAAGACTGCCTGTTTTGGCTCTTGTTCCAAGAGGTAAGCAAATAATTATTGCACCAGTTTAAACCTATCCCTGTAAAATGGCAAATTCTTTGCTCTAATAGCCAGGCCTCTGAGAGTAGTCAATCAATAACAGGCAGCCAATCAACCAGAGTCTCACTCCAGTCATCATCACCCCTGCGAATCTCTCTACCCACCACAGCTAAGTAAGCCAATCTGAAAACACTCCCTGTTTTGAAAATATGCCAATCTCTGAAATCCATACTTCTCAAAACCCTGTCAGTTTTACTTTGTTCAGAGAGATTGTACTTTGTAAGTATCATTCTCCTTTGCTTTAGCAAGCAGTATATTTAGCTTCATTGCTCCACAAATTATAGTAATCTCTTCCTCCAATGTTGAAGGCTGCACTAAGGTAATTTTAAGGACCTTTACTTGATGGCCTTCTGTGGGGCTCTTGGACAAACAATTGTGTCCACTGAGCCCTTCTGGCACAAAATTTGATGGGTGAGTTGGTATCAAAAAGGATCTGAACTCTGACTTATTTCATTGAGTTCTCATTGCTGAATTTATTTTGCATTCCAAAGATTTTTTAGGCACATGTATTGTAAAGAATTGAGATCATTCTGATATCTTCTTTAAAAAAAAAAAACACATCTAATTAGATCCTTTGCCCATTTTAAAATTAGGTTGTCTATTTATTTATTTACTTACTAGAGGCCTGGGGCACGAAATTCATGCACGGCGGTGTGTGTGTGTGTGTGTGTGTGTGTGTGTGTGTGTGTGTGTTTTCCCATCCTTAGCCTGGCCTGCACCCACTCGCAATTCAGGACCACTGGCTTCTAACTGCTCGCCTGCCTCCCTGCCTGCCTGATCTCCCCTAACCCTCCTGCCTGCTGGCCTGATTGCCTCTAACACCTCTGCCTTGGCCCCTGCACCCATGACTGTGGATGCTTTGCTTGGGCCGGCCATGGGTGCCTAGGACCAGGGGTGGCTTTGCCCAGGCCTGGTTTTGTCAGGAAGGATGTCCAGAAGGTCATCGAGTCTAATTAGCATATTACCCTTTTATTAGTATAAATACTAACACACTTTTATTGATTTTAGAAAGTAAGGGAGAAGGAGAGAAACATCAATGATGAGAGAGAATCAATGGTTGGTTGCCTCGTGCACACCGCCTACTGGGGATTGAGCCCATAAACTGGGCATGTGCCCTGACCAGGAATTGAACCATGACCTCCTGGTTCAATGCTCAACCACTGAGCCACATTGGCCATGCTGGGTTGTCTTTATTTTGTCTCTGTCTTTTAATTGTATGAGTTTTTATGTATTCTAAATAAAAGTCTCTTATCAGATACATACTTTCCAAATATTTGCCCCCCAGTCCTGTGGGTTTGTATTTACTTTCTTTTTATTTTTAAAAAATATATTTTATTGATTTTTTAGAGAGGAAGGGAGAAGGATAGAGTTAGAAACATCAATGAGAGAGAGACATCGATCAGCTGCCTCCTGCACGCCCCCTATTGGAGATGTGCCTGCAACCAAGGTACATGGGACCTTTGACGGGAATCAAACCTGGGACCTTTCAGTCTCCAGACCGACGCTCTATCCACTGAGCCAAACTGGTTTTGGCTGTATTTACTTTCTTAATAGTGCCTTTTGATGCACAACAATTTTGATTAAGTTCAAGTTATTCTGCTTTGGCTTTCAGTGTCATATCTAATACACTAATCCAAGGTCACAAAGATTTATCCCTATGGTTTCTTATAAGAGTTTTCTGGTTTTAGCTGTTACACTTAGGTATTTGATAACTTGGGGTTAATTTTGGTATATGGTGTAAGGTAAGGATTCAACTTCATTCTTTTGCATGTGTATATTCTGTTGTTTCAGCACTAGTCCAGTATGTATTTTAAACTAATATAGGCACTGAAATGTTTAAAACAAAAAACAAACAAAACAGAGTACCCTGCCTGGTGTGGCTTAGATAGTTGAGCATTGTCCTGTGCACCAAAAGGTGGCCAGTTAGGTTGTTGGTTTGATTCCTGGTCAGAGCACATGGCCAGGTTGTGGGTTCCATCTTAGTTGGGGTGCTTGTAGGAGGTAGTTGATCAATGTTTTTCTCTTCCCCTCTCTCTCTCTCTCTCCCCCTAAAACTCAATAAAAATATATTTAAAAAAAAGAGTGAACCAACAAACCCTTTCTTGGAAATCATAAATGTAAGCCATTTAGCTGCTAAAAAAAAAAAAAGAAAGAAAAAACGAGAAAGAGATTAGTTTATTCTATTTTCTCAATAACAAGAAATCTAGTTTTTGTAAGATTTATTTTTGTCAGTACTTTACCAAATAACTGATTACAGTTCCACAGTAAACATTACTATCTTTCCATTAGAGTTTCAACTGTTTATATTTTAACAACTGTTTAAAAGCAGAATTTTCCAGCGTTTTCAAAAGAATTTTGATGATTTGCCAATGGATTACAATTTTGCAGAGTATAGCTGTCTGTAACTTGATGGAACTCTAGATACAACTTGAACAACTCATTTTTAGAACTTGTAAAGAGACAGAGCTCTTTTAAATGATATTTTGTAAAGCCAGATCCTTTAGTGTTCATATCATGGTGTATGAACACTGTCAATTAACTGATTTTAATATAAAATGTAATATAAGCATATCTAAGTACCAAGCCATAGTTGAATTTATGAAACTTTGATAGTTATAAAGTCTGTATATATCATTTCATTTAATCCACACAACAATTCTGGGGATGAATATTATAACCTCTAGTTTACAGATTAGAAAAATGATTTAACCAAGGTCATATTAATTATGCTAAATTGTTATCCTCAATGAATCATGCCTCCTAGTGTCCATGTAGTCCCCTCCACATTATTCTGGGCTTGTCCATCTCATATGTTTTGGCTAATGGAACAAATGCAAATTTGATGCAAATAGAGGTTTGATGAGTGCTCTTAGAACTTCATTTTTTTTGGAATGTACTTCCACCATGTGAGGAAGCCCAGTTTTAGCCTATTTGAGGATGAAAGACCATATGGAAAACAAACACCTAGTTCTCTAGCAGATCCTCTAGCTGAATGCAACTCAATGGGGAATCTCAATCAAAACCTGCAAAAAACAAAACAAACAAAAAACACAAGAAAAGAAAAAACTTGCACAACCAACAGCTAGAATGGTGAGAGATAATAAATCATGGTTGTTTTGGTCATAAAGTTGGGTGTTTTCTTTTAAGATAGCAACAGATTATGGTGCTTGAATAGTTTAATTTCCAAATATCTGCAGATTTTCCAGGTATCTTTTTGTTATTGATTTTTAATTTAATTTTGATGGGTCAGAGAACATATATTGCCTGATAACAATTCTTTAAAACTTACTGACAGTGGTTTATGGTGTAGTATTTGATCTTGTTGAATATTGCACATTTAAAAGGTAAATTTGATTGGCAGTACTGTTCCAGTCTTCTTTTTTTTGAAATTTAATATCTTTGTTGTTCCTTTTTTCCCTCCATAGCTCCCCTCAACCCGGTTCCCACCCCACCCTCAACCCTCACCTCCTCCCCACTGTCCTCATCCATAGGTGTACGATTTTTGTCTCCCGATATTCCTTTCCCCAGAGATTGTCAGTCCACTCCCTTTCTATGCCCCTGATTCTATTATATTCACCAGTTTATTCTGTTCATCAGAATTTTTATGCACTTGATTTTTAGATTCACTTGTTGATAGACATGTATTTGTTGTTCATCGTTACCTTTTTCTTCTTCCTCTTCTTAAAGAGTACCTTTCAGCGTTTCATATCCTAATTGTTTGGTGTTGATGAACTCTTTTAGTTTTTTCTTTTCTGTGAAGCTCTTTATCTGACCTTCAATTCTGAATGATAGCTTTGCTGGGTAGAGTAATCTTGGTTGTAGGTTCTTGCTATTCATCACATTGAATATTTTTTGTCACTCTCATCTGGCCTGCATAGTTTCTGTTGAGAAATCAGCTGATAATTGTATGGGTGCTTCCTTGTAGGTAATTAACTGTTTTTCTCTTGCTGCTTTTAATATTCTCTCTTTGTCTTTTGTTCTTGGTATTTTATTTATGATGTGTCTTGGTGTGGTCCTCTTTGGATTTCCTCCATTTGGAGTTCTTTGTGCTGCCTGGACTTGTAAGTTTATTTCTTTCACTAGGTGGGGGAAGTTTTCAGTCATTATTTCTTCAAATAGGTTTTCAGTATTTTGCTCTCTCTCTCCTTCTGGCACCCCCATAATTCTGATGTTAGTCCGCTTGAAGTTGTCCCAGAGGCTCCTTACACTATCTTCACATTTTTGGGTTCTTTTTTCTTTTCCAGTTGAGTGTTTTCTGCTTCTTTGTATTTTCAACTAGTGTTGCTCTAGTCTGCTGTTAGGTCTCTGTATAATAGTTTTTATTTCAATCATTGTATGTTTAGTTTCTAGTTGGCCCTTTTTCATATCTTTGAGATTCTTGTTAACTTTATCAACCTTTTCTAGGAAATTCTTGAAAAATCTTATAACTGTGGTTTTGAACTCTATATCCAGTTATTTGTTTTCCTCCATTTTTTCTGTTTGTGATTTGTTCCTTTGTTTCCGCATTTTTGCTGCTTCCCTGAGTTGTTAGAGTAGCTTTGTGTGCTAGTTGTCATATATGGCCCAGTAGCTCCTAGTTACCTGAGGTGGTGGTACAACCCTTTGTGGCCTGTGTGTACAGCCTTGTAGTTAAGTCTTGATTGTTGTTGGTATCACTGGGGGGAATTGACCTCCAGGCCAATTGGCTGAGAGGATCAGCTGTGTCTACGCCAGGAGAACTTCTGTGCTGAACTCAGCCTTATCAGACAAGACTTGCAAAATTTCAAAAGCCTCTCTGCTCAGCTTAGATTGGGCAGAGTTTCAGGGCTGACTTGGCTTCCCTATGAGGCCCCTGGGTCTCATTGACCCTCGGTAATTGCTGCAGCCCTCTCTGCGTGCACTTGTGCGTGTGCCTCCAGACCTCTTCCTTTTGCAGCTCCTATGAGTTTCCATGTGCTCTGGGGTCCCATAGGAGTCTGTGTCCCTAGGATCTCACTCAAAACTGGGGTTCAGTGCAGTTGGGAGGTTCCATCTTCCTCCCACTAGAGAAAGCCAGTGGCAAAATCAGCAGTCAGTCCTCTCTGTGTGCATTCGTGTGTGTGCCTTCAGACCTATGCCTTTCGCAGCTCCCCTAAGTTTCTGTGCATTCCTCCCTTTTCCCAACAGTCCAGACTCTCCCCATTATGAGTCTCGCCTGGAACTGGGGTTCAGTGCAATCAGGAGTTTTCATCTCCCTCCCACTAACAGAAGCCAGCCAGACACTCCGTTGCCTGTCCTTTGCACACGCATGTCTCCATACCTCAGCTTTTTGCAGTTCCTCTGAGTCTCCTCTCTTTCCTTCTAGTTGTAGAATTTCCACTCAGCCAGCTTTCCTGTGGTTTTGGATGGTGTCCATTCTACCTTTTAGTTGTAGTTTTGAAATTGTTGTGCAAGGCAGTAGTCTAGGTGTTCACTTATGCCGCCATCTTGGTTTCTCCTCAAGTCTTCTATATTTTCACAAATTTTCTAGCTCTTTGTTCTACCAATTACTGAAGGGGATGTTGTAGAATTGTGTATTCTTTCGGTTCTGTTCATTTTTGCTTCACATCTAGGATTGTTATGTCTTCTTAATGAACTGATCTTATGTTTAATCATTATGAATTATCATTCTTAATATTTCTTTTCTGTAATCCATTTTGTCTGTTATTAATATAATCACTCCAATTTTCTAATAATTAGAGTAACAGCTGAAATTTCTGCTCAGTTTTTTTGTTTTCCAGTTCTGGCTTTTTGCCAAGCTCTTGGGAGTTTCTTCTCTACATGCATTTGGCTAAGGATTTGGATGTTATTTATATGCAAATTTGAGGCCTCCCTGACATTAATCCTCAAACCAATAAGACTCTCTGCTAGAATTCTAATGTGAGCCTTCAAAAAGAGCTGTATAATGTAAATGTCTAAGTATAGTTCATTCTGTTAAAGATCAATTCCTCTCCAGTTTGTTTGTTTTTGAAATTGATTTCAAAGAGAGGAAGAGAGAGAGATAGGAACATCAATGATAACAGAGAATCACTGATTGGCTGCCTCCTGTACACTCTCTCATGGGGAACGAGTCTGCAAACGCAGGTATGTGCTCTGACTGGGAACTGAACTATAACTTTCTGGTTTGTAGGTCATTGCTCAACCACTGAGCCACACCTGCCCAGCTCCTCTCCAGTTTTTATTTATTTATTTGAAAAATATATTTTTATTGATTTCAGAGAGAGGAAGTGAGAAATAGAAACATCAATGATGAGAAAGAATCACTGATTGGCTGCCTCCTGCATGCCCCCTACTGGAGATGGAACCTTGGATCCTTTAGTCCTCAGGCTGAAGCTTTATCCACTGAGTAAAACCAGCTAGGGCTCCTCTCCAGTTTTTATATGCTCTGGGTTATTTTCCAGTTCTACCAAATAAGTATTTTAAATATTTTTATCCCAGATTAATCATTACCTACAATAAATAAGCTAGTCCATTATTACCATAAGCAGAAATTCTTACAGAGATAGATTCTACATTCAAAGAGAATTACTAATAAATCTTAAATTACACTCAGTAGTTTACTATTAGTAAGTATTTACATTGTAATCTTCAAACTATTTAATATATACTACAGGATAAAACAAACAAAATATTATAATAATATTATCAGGAACTAAGATTTTATTTATTTTATCCTCACTTGAGGATATTTTTCCATTGATTTTTAGAGAGAGTAGGAGGGAGAGGAAGAGACAGAGGGAGACACACTGACTGATTGTCTCCTGCATGCACCCCAACCAGAGTCAGGTGTGAAGCCTGCAACCGAAGTATGTGCCCTTACCTGGGACCCTTCAGTCTGCAGGCTGACACTCTCTCCACTGAGCCACATTGGCTAGGGCTTAAATTTTAACTGGAAATATCAATCTGAATACGTTATTTGTTTATTTATTTATTTTTTAAAATATATTTTATTGATTTTTTTACAGAGAGGAAGGGAGAGGTAGAAAGTCAGAAACATCTATGAGAGAGAGACATCGATCAGCCGCCTCCTGCACGCCCCACAGTGGAGATGTGCCCGCGAGCAAGGTACATGCCCCCGACCGGAATCGAACCTGGGACCTTTCAGTCCGAAAGCCGACGCTCTATCCACTGAGCCAAACCGGTCTTGGCTGAATACATTATTTAAAAAAAATTCCTAGTTGAAACAACAAAGGGCCAAGAAACAAATACCACCACTAACAGTATCTTTACAGTCTAGATGTTGGTGTCTAACTCCTAATCTCTATTAGAAGAAATCAGAACTCCTTGAAGAAGAAAAAACACAAGGTGAGCCTATGACAGCTTGTGCTAAAAAGCAAGAATGTGTTCAAAGGCTAATGGGAGTAATGGTCATGGAAGTCAGCTTAATTGGACTTCCACTGGCCAAATTTAGATAATATGGGGCTTAAAAAAGCCCCAATGACAACTGTTATTTAAAGTATTCTAAATGGCCAAAACTGCTTTGGCTCAGTGGATAGAGCGTTGGCCTGTAGACTGAAAGGTCCCAGGTTTGATTCTGGTCAAGGGCATGTATCCTGGTTGCGGGCACATCCCCAGTAGGAGGCATGCATGAGGCGGCTGATCAATGTCTCTCTCTCATCAATGTTTCTAACTCTCTATCCCTCGCCCTTCCTCTCTGTAAAAATGATCAATAAAATATATTTTAAAAAAAGAAAAAAAGAGAAAGTATTCTAAATGAATAAATATCTGTAATAAATTTAGACCCCATGAGATGCAAAGAATAACTACAAGAGAAAGAACATCTACCGTGGAGCTGAAAAATTCCCAGAACTTGTACAGAGCTGACAGATGTTACAGTTCTATCCAGTCAAGAGTGTAGAGACTTGCTGGATACCCACGGCATAAAAAGAAACTGTAGGGAAAAAATGCATTAGTAATAGGACTAAACTGACCTATTGGAAAGGCTACTTGAACCTAACCCAAACAAAGCTTAAAAACAAGCCTCAAACAAATCAAAATGATCTATAAGGAACTGTCTGCCAAAACAAAAATCAATAGTCTTCAAAAGAAAAAAGGAGAATCCAGACCTCATTAGCTAATTTTTCACAATTTCTAGTATTCAGTAAAAAACGACTTAAGTATTTGAATGGCAGAAAAAAATATAAGCCACAACCAAAGGAAAAATTAGCCAACAGAAAGAAAGCCAGATCACAGATATGATGTAATGGGTACATAAGGACTTTAAGTTGCTTGTAGAAATATACTTAAAGCTTTAAAGGAAAATATGAAGATAAACAGGAGTAAAGTGGAAGTTATAAGACACCAAATAGAACTTATGGAGCTGAAAATATAATGTTTGAAATCAAAGTATACAGGATGTCCTTAAAAGTAGGTTATACACTACTGAAGAAAAGATCAGTGAGCTTGAAAACATAGTAACTCATCAAACTGAGATGAAGATAGAAAATAAAGTTAGATAAACAATGTGTTTGGATCTTTGTGTGTGATATCTAAAACGATATAAAGTAATCTAATATTCATGTTACTGGAGTTGAACTAATCTATGTGTCCAAAGGCAGATCAGTTTGCGGCCTGGTCACAAGAGAACTTTTGGGGGTAATAGAAATATTTTATATCTTGATTGTGGTGGTAGATATTTAAAGAGGTATGTATTTGTCAAAACTTATCAAACTGTTTACTTGAAATGGTTACATTGTTTTAATATGTATATTATACATCTACAGAGTTAAATTTTTAAAATTCCATGATACCATGATATTTAAGAGAGAAAAATATCCACTTGCCACTACTGGAGGTGACTAGTACTTGTTAATTGCAATGGTAAAAACAAAAAACAAAAAAGAACCTTAATTGTGGAAAGATCTGGTAGCACTACCTTAATTAAGTGACCACTCTTAGTATCATTAATAGTGAGAGAACATGAGAAAACATATGGTGATAAACAACATAGCATTTCTAGAAACCATTTTAATCTGGCCATTTTATAGACAGAATTAACTTCCATTACAAAGGATTACAGAATTAACTTCCATTTTACAGAATAAAATAATCATGTAAAGCCAATACTGTAAAATGTTAATAGTTGCCCTGGCTGGTTTGACTTAGTGTATCCACTGAGCATCAGCCTATGGACTGAAGGGTCCCAGGTTTGATTCCAGTCAAGGGTATATGCCTGGCTTGTGGGCTTAATCTCCATTGGGGGATGTGCAGGAGGAGGCCAATCAATGATTCTCTCTCATCATTGATGTTTCTATCTCTCTTTCCCTCTTTCTTCCCCTCTGAAATCAATAAAGATATATATATAAAAAAATAATAAAATGTTAATAGTTGAATTTATCATGTTGGGAAATATATATTTACGTTTGATCTTTTTCTGTTTTGAAAAATTTTACAATAAAAACTGAAGAAAGTGCCCTAACTGCTTTGGCGCAGTGGATAGAGTGTCAGCCTGCAGACTGAAGGGTCACAGGTTTAATTCTGGTCAAGGGCATGTACCTTGGTTGTAGGCACATCCCCAGTAGGGGTCGGTCAGGAGGCAGCTGATTGATGTTTCTCTCTCATGGATGTTTCTAACACTCTATCCCTCTTCCTTTCTCTCTGTAAAAAGAATCAATATATTAAAAAAAAAACAACTGAAGAAAGTGATTATCCAAGAGCCTGCTAACATACCATATTATAAGAGTACAGTGAAATTCCTCAATAACAGGCCCTGAGGTAATGGGACTTTGGATATAATGTCAGTGGAAATTTGTTTTAACAGCAGGCTCACCTTAGCATTTCATTAACCTTGCTGTAATGAAGCCTCACATTTTACACAACAAAACTTTTTAGACTTCTCTTAGACTTAGAGCATTATGGCAAGGGTCTTACCATTTTGAGTTATTGAGATATAAGGATGACATAATAATTTTCTTTAGGGGGGGGGCTGTATTATTATGATTTCATTATTAAAGAATACACTTCTATGACTGTCATGAAGTCCTGGCTCGGCAAACAGTGGCATGTTCTAGAGGTAACTACACCCTACTCTGACTTACTGGTTATAACCACTGTCTTGTCTGTACCTCAGCTGAAAACTCAGACTCACAAGGCTTCAATCCCTGCTCTTCAATTTGTGGAAGATGCCAAAGCTAACTATGTAGGAGGTTTTCTCAGAGGAGAAGATGACTCTGTCTTCTCTGGAGACAAACCCTCTGCTTTGCTTTATGAGGCAGACAGCAACTCCAAACCATGGTCAGGTCAGGACCTGCGCAGGCCTCCATGTCTTAGTAATTTTGAATTTGCAGTGTGCAATAGAACCTTATGAAATAATTTAAGAAAAAATAGTTGTCTTTGAAAATGTGTTTATGTAGACAATAATTGATATTTTTTGTTTTGTTAATTCATTTGATAACATGTATTTTGGCTTTCAAATGTACCTTTAATTCAGATCATTGACTATCGTTAACATCTTAGAAAAAGAAGCATAGTCTGTAGTTCCTCCTGCAGACCTTACTCTAAATGTTGAGTTACTAACAATTTCTGGGTATCTTTAACTTCTTACATCAACTTTTCCTCTTTGTGTGAAACATTTCACTGTCATAAGGAGAGAGAACTCCCCTCATGCCAAATAAAAGGTACAATTTAAACATAAAAATAATTGTGTTCTGGAATAACATAAGTTATGTACAGCTTCCACAAAGATAGCTTTTAAAACTTTTGGCTTCTTGGCAAGCTATTTTTACAATAGGTATGATATGTCAGATGAAGAATGTGTGTGTGTCTGTGTGACAAAAGAATTTCAAAAATTCAAAAACCTAAATACCAGGTTAGAAAAACCTGTTATTAAAGTATAATTTAACCAGCTATTGCCTCATTTCAATTCTTGAATTAATCAGTGACAACCAACAGTAGCATTTCTAGTATGAATATTCTTGTGAACCGTCAGAGATCATAACAATGACAATAGTTTGTTCATCACTGAAATTTCTAAAATACTCATCAGGCCTTGGCTGGTTTGGCTCAGTGGATAGAGCACTGGCCTGCAGACTGAAGAGTCCTGGGCTCGATTCTGGTCCAGGGCACATGCCCAGGTTGTGGGCTCGATCCCCAGTAGGGAGTGTGCAGGAGGCAGCCAATCAATGATTCTCTCTCATCATTGATGTTTCTCTCTCTCTCTCCCCTCTCCCTGCCTCTCTGAAATCAATAAAGATGTCTAAAAAAATAAAATAAAATACTCATCAGTATCTGGCACAGAACATAAACTCATCAAGTATTTGCCAAACCAGTCAATTAGTGAATCTGCTCCCCAACTGATCAGCCAGTAATTCTTTCTTTCTATCATCTATCTATCTATCTATCTATCTATCTATCTATCTATCTACAAAATAGAGAGATATGCTAATTAGCCAGGATGCTACAACAGGTTGACTGGACAGGAGAGGTTGTGCACGCAGTGGTGGGGCAGGGCGGCAGGGGCCTGAGCACCTGTGCTGGAGAGGGCTTGATCAGCAGTGGCTGTGGCTGCTTCAAGGGCCAGAGAGGGAGGCAGGGCTGGACTGGCAGCGGCCATGGCTGCTGTGGAGCTTGGAGAGGGAGGCAGGGTCAGACTGGCAACTTGAGGGTGGGTGGTGCCACGCAATTGGGCTCCTAGTTCACTATGTAACTCCTATTCTTTTGGAAAGCACAAACCATTTATATTTTCAATTTCTTTTTTTAAAATATATTTTATTGATTTTTTACAGAGAGGAAGGGAGAGAGATAGAAAGTCAGAAACATCGATGAGAGACAAAAGAGAGACATTGATCAGCCGCCTCCTGCACGCCCCACAGTGGAGATGTGCCCGCAAGCAAGGTACATGCCCCCGACCGGAATCGAACCTGGGACCTTTCAGTTTGCAAGCTATATTTTCAATTTCTTATGAATGGAAAAAGTGTCTTTAATCTATTACTGAGTATCACAGAGATTTTTGTTCTAATTAGTGACACTGAATGAAAACACAACGTAGAAAACACTGGATGAAGCAAATGAGCCAACAAGGGAGGACAATGCGTGCTAGTAGGAGTTAAAAACAAGCATGAAAGATATGATGGGATTTTATAGCTTTCTCTGTTTGGTGCAGGTATTTTTAATAAATAAAGCAAATAACTACTGAATGAAAGGAGAAAATCCAATGCAAATATTTTATAAGCAGAAGAAAGAAGGGGGATATATCCAAAAATTTCATTAGGACAATCCTCTGAGTACTACCCCAGCACTACCCTCACGTAGTTGCCATCTAATTTTAGCTGAGTTATTCTCTGTATCTGATAAATGGAAATCAAGTGAGATGAAGTTAAGATAGCAAGATTAACTACATTTCACAGACATTCGAAACTGAGATAATGTACCTGGCCTCATGGTTTTTTGTATGCTTTATATTTTGGCAAAAAAATTATTTTTGAGAATGCAGACTTAAAAACTGGTATTGGGAGAGATTTTGTTGGGAGAATATCACTTTATACTTTTACCTTTAAGCTAACAAACACAGGATAGTTTAGCATATTCATGGAAATAAAAGGTCATTCAGGCTAAATGTAGACTCTGTGTGACTGATACCTGCTACCACTCTACTGGGAGGTTTGGTGGAGCTAGGATAACAGACGGTGACACCAGGGATGGAGTCTGGAAATGGAAAATACAAGAGAGAACACACCCTTCAGAAAACTTCTGAGACTTGTTCCACCAAAGCTCAGAAACTGGCTTCACCCAGAGTTTGAAGAAACAAACAAGAAAAGCTCTTCTACACAAGCCAATGTTTCTCAAACTAGGAGAGGACCTGCCAATAGTACTTGGCCAGCCCACTAGG
>PVJN01055020.1:0-13356 GCA_004026805.1 Lasiurus borealis | reverse complement strand
CTCCTCCTCCTCCTTCGCTTCGCCTCTAGCCGCGTCGTTGCGACCCCGCCACCATGTTCGAAGCGCGCCTGGTCCAGGGCTCCATCCTGAAGAAGGTGCTGGAGGCGCTTAAGGACCTCATCAATGAGGCCTGCTGGGACATCAGCTCGAGCGGCGTCAATCTGCAGAGCATGGACTCGTCCCACGTCTCTTTGGTGCAGCTCACCCTGCGGTCCGAGGGCTTCGACACGTACCGGTGCGACCGCAACCTGGCCATGGGTGTGAACCTCACCAGGTGAGCCTGGGAGCGGTGGCGGAGCCGGGCCCTGGTTCCCTCGCTGCCCTTCCCTCCCCCTCTTGGCGGGAGCTTCTCTGGGCTGGCCTTCATTGGCTGGTGTGGGCCGCCCCGCCCTCGCATTGGCCCTCTGTGCCTGGGGGCGGGACCCAGGGGAGCGCGCGGCTCCGAAAGCCCGCGCTGGCTGAGGCGGGAACTCGCTCGCTCCGCGCCATAGTCACAAAGCGGGCGGCGGCTGCGGCGGCGGCGGGAAAATAACGAGCTTCACCGGGCTGCTGGGAAGATACTCTCCTAGAACTCTTTTGTTCATTAGGTGTCGGTGGCCTTGGCTGAGAAACGATGGTCGTGGATGACTTTATTTTACTTATTTTTAAGAGTTTTATTGTATCCCCGTTGACCCCCACTAGCCCGCCCCCGCCCGCCCCCAGTCGGGGATGACTTCAGCCGCCTTATAGTGTTCCCTACCTGCCTCCTGGCTTAGGGACAATAGCTTATTTCTGGTCTTTTATTACAAAGTTGTAGTGATCACCCTTTTGAACTTGAGGAAAGATTTCTCCAGGGCACTCTGGCTTGCAACTTTTTGATCACTATCTAGTAGATATACGTGTTTAAAGTTTTAAAACTTTACGAGGAGTATTTACCCATTCTACATGCTGTTGCAGGATCCTAGTGCAGGGAAAATGGGGAAAGTTTTGAAACAAGGCCGAACAGTGTGGGCAATTTACAGCCAGCTTGTGAGTAACGAGTCATTATCTCCGCCAGCCAAGGTTACTTGAGAGCAAATGGTTAAAAAGCTCCTTAATGAGATAATTCAGAAAGGGAGGGGGAAATTAAAAAAAAAAGTTTTATTCCCTAAACAGTGAAGCCAGCAAGCAGTCTCAAGATCTGGCAAGATAAAGTTGCCGGGTGCTTCTCATGAATTCTGAGGTCACAACAAAGTAATAAGGGTCCTTGAGAATTAATCTATGTCAGAATATTCCAGCACACAAGAATTTTGAAACCTATAGACAGGAAGGTAAATACCCTACCTGGCTCGCTCTTCAGGTTAGTTGAGAGCCCATCTGCACTTCATAAACCAGATGTATTTGCCTCGTTTGCTTTTTCAATAAAGGTGCAAAAGCCAGGGTCTCAGTTAAGGTCTCATATAAGTTCATTTATTATATGAAAAGCCAAGAATTGAGGCTTGGAACAGCCCCCTCCCGCTGACTGAGGGGGGGCTGTCCAGTAACATCTCTCTGGTGCAGGAGAGAGGTGCTTCTGGCATGCCATGTCTTTTAATAGTAGCATATTGTTTTTAATGGTGGTCGTGGACCGATAACTTACTCAGCCACTAAGAGGATTTGCAACTCAGAATATACTGCATTTTCATTTATATTCAAAAGTGGAAATTACTGGTGGCAGGCTGCCAGGTTGCATTCTAAAGTCTGGACCAGTTTACAGGTCACAGTCAGACTAATGGTAACTCTTTGTTTAATGGCTTAAACTTCAACAATCTTAACATGGTATGGATTGTTAGGCTTTTGGCCAGGTGATGCAGGATGTGAGTTTGCAACTAAAAGAAAGGAGAGAGAAATAGAATTTATTTTACTTTCCAGAAGGGAAAGGGTGTGTGTATTGCTAATCAATACAAGGGCAAGAAATAAACAGCAGCTGCCCTTTTGAAGGGTAATGGCTGCTGTTGCTAGGTGACAGGAAAGGGAGGGAGGTTTGGAGGTTGAAATTGAGCAGACTTTAGGGGGTTGTTTATTATTTAGGAGACAATCAGGAGAGATGTCCTAGGGAGGTGTTTTATCAGTATTTTTTCAAAGCCTGCAAACCATTCTTAGAGCAAAAGTTATGAAGAGTTCAAAAGTGGCTTGTTTGAAGAGTGGGGGTAGGACTTTCTATTAATTATCCCTGAGTTGTAAAAACAAGGAGGAGGGTTATACAAAAATGTAGCCTTGAGAGTAACTTGTAGTTTGAACAGAAGGACTGTTTGAAACAGAGGAGCTAACAATCTTAGATTTTAATTACTAGGTGTTTCTCATAAATTGTGAAAGGCTGCAGTAAAGAAAAAGAGGCCTTTTCTTATTCTTACACATCAATTTTAAATCCTGTGTCTTCTCTGTTCTAGCATGTCCAAGATACTAAAATGTGCTGGCAATGAAGACATCATTACCCTAAGGGCGGAAGATAATGCGGACACCTTGGCACTAGTATTTGAAGCTCCAAGTAGGTTATACTCTTCTACTGAGGTATCCTGAAGAAAACTAAAACGTAGCATCAGTCTTTTCAAAGTTGTGAGAAATTGAAAATAATGTTTTATGAGGCTTCATAGTTATAAGCTTACATGCTTTTCTTCAATAATGTTTGCTTTCTTTTCGTAGACCAAGAAAAGGTTTCAGACTATGAAATGAAGTTAATGGATTTGGATGTTGAACAACTTGGAATTCCAGTGAGTATCAGTTTGAGTGTATTGTACATGATAGCTACCTAAGATATGTTAATATAATTTAAAGCCTACTTCCTAACAACTATGTATCTGCTGGTGAATTTTCAAAGTGGAGTTACAGTACTCTTAAAAAAATGGATCATTGGTTGACTTCATTATTGCTGAATATTAAGATTTGATTTTAGAACCAAGGGGCAAACTTTATTAAATTAAGTTTGTCAACATTAAAGGAGAGAAGTAGTGTTAAAATGTTTTAAATTCTCTCATCTAGAAAGCAGTAGTCACACTTGCACCATCTTTCTTATGCCATAGTCTAATGTCCTCTTTTTAAAAAATAATTTTTTATTTCAGAGAGGATGGGGGAGGAAAGAGAAATAGAAAAATATTAGTGATGAGAAAGAATCATTGATTGGCTGCCTCCTGCATGCCCCATACTGGGGATTGATCCCACAACCCAGGCATGTGCCCTGACCTGGAATGGAACTTTGACCTCCTGATTCATAGGTCCACGTTCAGCCACTAAGTCATGCAGGTTGGGCTCTAATGTTCTCTTGATTTAGCCCTGAAGGATGGATGATTTGGGGAAGCTCTACTTCCCTGGATTTTATTAAAAGGTTTAAGCTCTACTTTGTTTTCTTAGTACAATTATTCTTATAAAGGACTTGTTTCAAATATGCATTTCTTTGAGTGGTTGCAGTGCTTTAAGTCACACAATAAGTTTCAATGTAATTCTGAATTCTCCTTTAGATGCTGAAGAAAGAGATGCTACCTAACAAATCTTTAATTCCCAGTAATTGATCTTTAGGGTTTTTTGTTGTTTCATTTTGTTTTATAGGAACAGGAGTATAGCTGTGTAGTAAAGATGCCTTCTGGTGAATTTGCACGTATATGCCGAGATCTCAGTCATATTGGAGATGCTGTTGTAATTTCCTGTGCAAAAGATGGAGTGAAATTCTCTGCCAGTGGGGAACTTGGAAATGGAAATATTAAGTTGTCACAAACAAGTAATGTCGATAAAGAAGAGGAAGCTGTAAGTAATTTTAAAATAAACTGAAAAAATACTTTGAAGAGAATTATAACACTGCTTAATATTGGGTTAGTCTGTTTGGGCTGCTATAACAAAATACCATAAACCTGTTGGCTTATAAGCAATGAAATTTTATTTCCCAATTTTGGATGCTAGGAAGCTGACATATTTGTTGTCTGGTGAGGACCTACTTCTTGATTCATAGACAGCAGCTTTCTTACCTGATGGAAGAGGCAAGGGAGCTTTCTAGGATCTTTTCTTCTTTACTCTATTTCAGAGAGGTAGAAACATCAATGATGAGAATTTGACTGACTTCCTCCTGCCCTCCTCTTACTGGGATCTAGCCTGTAACCCCAAGCAAGTGTGCCCTGACTGGGAATTGAACCATGACCACCTGTTTCATAGGTTGATACTCAACCACTGAACCACACCAACCAGGCTGGGGTCTCTTATAAGGACATAATCCTATTCATAAAGACCCCACCTCTGAATACCATAACATTGGGGGTTCAGTTTTAACATTAAAGGGGGAGGAGGGACATGATAAACATTTTCTATAGCAAGATAAGTACTAAAAATTAGAAAAAACTTGAAAGAAAAATAGACAAAATTGCATTTTTATAATTTGTAAAAAGTAGAAGATATTGCTGAAATCTGCAAGTGATTCATAAGTACCATCTAATTTGTATTTGTAAGCAGGGAATGCAAATTCAGTTTCCTTTATAAAATCACTGAGCAATGTGTTGGTGTATCAAACCCACGTATAGTCTTAACATGTTAAGCACCCAGCCTGTTTTGTCTTCAATCACCAGTGACTGGGCACTTAACGTGTTTGAGTTAACGGGATTGAGACAGTACGTATCTAACCTTTAGGTTTCTGGAGGTATTTACTCTGCTTTTATCAAGTAATTTCAGCACATGATACCTTTTTTTTTTTTTTTTAATATATTTTATTGATTTTTTTACAGAGAGGAAGGGAGAGGGAGAGTTAGAAACATCGATGAGAGACAGATCAGCCGCCTCCTGCACGCCCCCTACTGGGGATGTGCCCGCAACCAGGATATATGCCCTTGCCCGGAATCCAACCTGGGACCTTTCAGTCCCCAAACTGCCAATGCTCTATCCACTGAGCCAAACCGGTTTCAGCATCACAGGATATCTTAACAGAAGGATCTAATTAGGGGTAAAAATCTAGTTGTTAGGAGCTCCTGTATAATCCACATTTAAATGAAAAATAACACTCTACTTCCTAAATATCCTTAAAGTAAGGTTTTCCTATAATCGGGTGTCACGCGTTTTTTGTTGTTGTTTTAGAGTATTATAAACTAAAATTTGGTAATTGTACTAAAATAAAACTTGCTAATTTATTTCAGGTTTATTTTTTTAATTGATTTTTTAAAGAAGAGGGGCATCGATTTGTTGTTCCTTGGTTGTACATTCTTTGGTTGACTCTTGTATGTGCCCTGACTGGGTATTAAACCTGCAACCTTAGGACAATTCTCTAACCAACTGAGCTGCCTAGCCAGTGCTCACATTTATTCTTAAATCTATATAAAAACACTCCCCCACTAAACAACCTAGATAGGCTTATAACCATAATCTCAATGCACATCATAGTAATGCACCTTCACATATTCTCTGCAATGTGATTTTTTTTTAATATATTTTTATTGATTTTTTACAGAGAGGAAGGAAGAGAGATAGAAAGTCAGAAACATCGATGAGAGAGAGACATCGATCAGCCGCCTCCTGCACGCCCCACAGTGGAGATGTGCCCACAACCAGGATACATGCCCTTGACCGGAATCGAACCTGGGACCTTTCAGTCCACAGGCCGACGCTCTATCCACTGAGCCAAACCAGTCTCAGCTGCAATGTGAATTTAGTAGTAGTAATATCTGTTATGAATTTTTTAATAATGAGCAGGAAGATTCTTTAGATGTTTCAATATGTGGATCTCTCAAGTATGTTCATTGAGCAAAGAATCCTTTGAGTTATAGCTGTTCAAATTGTTTAAACTTCAAGGGGAATCTCTCAGGTCACCATTCCTCTGGTACCAGTCTAAAAACTTTTTTAAAGTCTATTAAATAGCAAAACTGTATGGACTAATTCCAATTTCTGTCTCCTAAATTACATTTCATTCCCCTTCCAACTTTGATTTTTTAAAATTTTCTAACAGTTCATCTGTACACATTTTAATATTACTTGAAGTACAAATATTAAATTTTACTACATACTATAAGAAAATTACTAAAAAATAAGGTAATTTTTGTTGTTCCTATTTCCTTGGTCATGTCAGAATTGCTTGAATCAAAATTTTAAGAAGGTACATAAAATTGCATTGTGGTTTTCAATCCAGTGGTTTTCCAATTTGTTTTTGCCTCTCCATTACAATTTCACTTGTTGAAAAAACTTAGGTCATTTGTCATTGAGCTTCCCAGAGTCTGGATTTTGCCAATTTCATTTCTTATGTCAATATGTTCCTCTACCTTCTATTTCCTATCATTTAGTAGCTATAGTTCTTGAGGCTTGATAGTCAGGGTTTGTTTTAGGGTTGGGAGAGCAGGAATATTTAATAGATGGTGGTGTGTACTTCTAGTAGGAGTCCTGGAGTATCTGAATACCTTTTTGTGATTTTTGGCACCTATAAATAGTCATTAGATTCATTAAGTTGTTTTACATAATTACAATATATTAATATATATCATTCCTTTATTTATTAGCTGGTTTATTTTCTAGAAATACTTCTATAAATAAATGCTCTTATTACCTAATTTGGTTACCTGAGATTTGGTTCATGTACAGAAAGACAAGCTAAATAGTTGTTTTGCTTTATTAACCTATTCTAAATTAGTTTCACATCACCCTCCTATGTAATAAGTGTTGCGTGTTTTTTGTTTGTTTTGTTTTGTTTTTAATGAATATGTTGTGACTTTCTTGTTTTGGGTTTTTTTTTTTTTCTGCAATATGAAGAATCATTTGCTTTTTCCCCTTAGGTTGCCATAGAGATGAATGAGCCAGTCCAGCTAACTTTTGCACTGAGATATCTGAACTTCTTTACAAAAGCTACTCCACTTTCTCCTACAGTAACACTGAGTATGTCTGCAGATGTACCCCTTGGTAAGATAATTTGTTAAATCTTGTTTTGTTTTTAATATATTTTTATTGACTAGAGAGGGAGAAACATCAATGAGAGAGAATTCATTAATCGGCTGCCTCCTGCACGCCCCCCATTGGGGATCGAGCCCACAACCAGTCCTGACTGGGAATCAACAGGGACTCTTTGGTCTGAAGGCCGACTCACTATCCATTGAGCCAAATGAGCAAGGGCTAAATCTTGTTTTGTAAGTATGTATGTGGAATGTCTCAGTAATTAACCCATGTTCCTGTCTTCTTTCAGTTGTAGAGTATAAAATTGCTGATATGGGACATTTAAAGTATTATCTGGCTCCCAAGATTGAGGATGAAGAAGGATCTTAGACGGTTTTAAAATCCAAGAAAACAGAACTAAGCTCTTTGAGAACTGCTTCTGAGATTTCAACATGCTTTTAAAAAAAGTATTTTTGTCACCAAATTTGTACCAGAGTACATATGTAGATAATGTTTTCTGTAAATAACCTATTTTCCATTCCTTATGATTTAATGCATAGTCTCAAGTCAAATCTGGTCTTATTAACCTAGAACTACTTCTGCCTTATATAGAAATAGTTTTTAGGATTTTTATAACAAAGGGTTTTTTGACTATTAATGCAGTTTTAATAATTGTTTTCAACTTAAATAAAAGTTTGAATTTCAGATATCACAGGACAGTGCCTTCATTTGAACTTTGACTGTTGCAAGTATCCTAGGGAATTCACAATTAGTGCTATCTTTTTTGTGTAAATGTTAAATATTTTTTTCAATCTAGAGCAGCCAGATATACATTGCATATGGCCATAAAAAGTATTCCAAATGCAGTAGATAACAAGATATTTGTGAAGATTCAGTTGTCAAATTTATTTTTGTATTCTCACTTGAGCTCAAGAAATGAATGGGAGAATAAAACAAATTCTATGTTTCATTATTTTGTCTTTTTTGTAAGCAGACTAATACTTTTTCAGAACTTAATATACTCAGAGTTAGGTCAGTTTATAAGATTAGTATTTAGCCTAAGGAACTTTACAAGACTTATAAAAGTTACTAGATCTGTGATAGGGCCCAAGGAGTATGTTTGCAAAATATTTTTTCTCCAGTATAAATAGCTTTGAGACTTATCCCATAAAGGATGAAAACAGCTTATCTGTTATGGATGTTGGGTTCAACTGAGAAAGTGAAAAGACTCAGCAGTTGTGAAACAAGCTATTCAAACATTACCAGTAATTGTGCTTACAAGGTCACAAATTGGTATCATACTGAAGACTGTTTTATTACAGTCCTTTTCCCCACTTTGTTTGGATTAAATAACTAGTTTCTTTGTTGTACCTGGACTTGAGTTCTAGTGATTGGACTTTAGATCTCACTGTATCAGGTGGGTAACATTACGTTATATGTGCCTGGGCGGAAGGAGATTGGCAGCAAAGGGGCCTGATGGAGTTTTTTGGAGTGATGAAAATGTTTTATCTAGACAGGTGATGGATGGTTCCAAGATTGCATTTGTTAAATTTCATCCAATTGTACTTTTATGTAAATTATACCTTAATAAAGCTGACATTTTAAAGCTTCACGTGTGGCAAAATGTTTCTTGTGGATAGACCCCTCTCTTTACCTGAGCAAGGCCTGACGGCCTAGGAGAGGGAAACAGGTACAAGAAGAGGAGGGCCACTCAAGAGCGGGAGTTGTGGAGTAATAACTGGCAAAGACTACAGCTTGCCTCCCCCTGGAAGGGTGGCTGCCCTGGGCACTTGGCCCAGCAGCTCAGGGGGGAAGGGGGTGCCACTACCTGAGGGGTCAGAAAACAGCTGGCTTGTCCGGGGGCGGGCAGGCGGGCGTGGAGCAGGCCGAGGCGCCTCCGGGAAAGCCCCATCCCCTGCCGACCGCTGGCCTAGCGCAGGGCCGAAAAGGAGTTTCCGGAAGGCGGATTGAGGGCGTCGCTCCGGTGATGCCACTTCCGTCGCGCCGCCTTTCTGTGCGCGGCTTCCGGCGTCGATCCGGCCTGGGCGGGGTGGGCAGGCGGCAGTTAGGTGAGGCGTGTCATGAGCATCTCCGCTTCCAACGGCGAGCGGGCGGTGGACGCGCGGGCGGCTGGCACGGCGCTCCGGTAAGGGCTGCGGGAGCGCGGAGGGCGCGGGGGTGGCCCGGCTCCCGCCGAAGTCCAGCCCCGAGCCCTCCGCACCGCTGGCCTCTGTCCAGAAACCGGTTTTGTCTGTTTTCGGTCTAAATTCGTGTGGGTGCGGAGGCAGGCAGGAAAGTAGTGTGTGTGCGGCCGTCGTGCCAGGCACCGTGCCGGTTGCTGTTAAGATTGCTGTGAGCACTGCGGGGCTGGAGGAACTGAGGGGCTGCGTTGGAGTTGGCAGAACCCTGCTGGGAACTTTGAAAACATCGATTCCCGTATTTCCTTTCCCCTCTTAGAATTCTTATTCCTCCTCTCCCTCACGATCTGCGCTTTTTTTGTTTTGTTGCGGTGTATGAATGGCAGAGTACATAAACTTTGACTAATACAAATTAGATGATGTAGTGTCCTCCTGAACCCACACGTGTACCATGTAATCAGATCGCAACATTTAAAAACCTAGTATTTGATTCAGTTTACCCATTTATTTATAAAATCAACGATGAGCCAAATGGATTAACAAACCGAAACTTAACCTCACGGCAGTTTGAGTCCCCTCTTTCTGAGGTAAAAATCTTCCGTTGTGTACAACTCATCAGCACTCCCTTTCAGCTGCTTATATGGGATGCGCCTGTTTCACCAATTGAGTAATAAAGCCAATTAGATCTTCAAACTAGTTGAATTTTGTTATTTGACGCCTTTTAGGCGGCATTCAAGTTAGCATACTCTTTTTTCAATAGTTGATATCTTCAGCAGTATGTAATTAATAAAAAGGGATATGAGCATTTAGCACCAAGGTTGAATGGAGGCCATTTAACATATACCTCACTAATACCTGGGATTAAGTACCTATAAAGCACCTGCCACCTAACCAGTAATTATTTACTGCCGATACTATAATGATTTGTAAAGTGTCATACCAGAGGAAGGCCAGGCTTTGCTTGTTTGTTTGTTTATGTTACCCTTATTGAAATAACTAATTTTCCCTTTTAAAAGAAATGAAATAGCTTCACAATCAAAATAGATTTACTTCTTTTTTTATATACAACAGTGGTTTTTTGGTTTTTTTTTAATATATTTTATTGATTTTTTACAGAGAGGAAGGGAGAGGGATAGAGAGCTAGAAACATCGATGAGAGAGACATCGATCAGCTGCCTCCTGCACACGTCCTACTGGGGACGTGCCCACAACCAAGGTACATGCCCTTGACCGGAATCGAACCTGGGACCCTTCAGTCTGCAGGCCGATGCTCTATCCACTGAGCCAAACCGGTTTCGGCACAACAGTGGTTTTTATGGAGGAAAAGTACACAAATGTTTTTCAATCCAAATGTCTTTTTTTTTTTTGTCTTCCTAATCCTCACCTGAGAATATTTTGTCCATTCTCTATAGAGAGTGGAAGGGAGCAGGAAGAGAGAAACGTAGATGGGACAGAGACACATTTGATTGCTTCCCACACCGGGGCCAGGATCAGGGCAGGATGGGACCTTCAACCTAGGCACGTGCCCTTGACTGGGAATCGAATTTGAGATCCTTTAGTTCTTGGGCTGACACTCCAACCACTGAGCCATGCTAGCCAGGGCTCAAATGTCTTCTTCTTTTTTTTTTTTAATTTTGTAAGAGTTTATTTGAACTAAAACTGACTACATAAGCTGGGGAGCAATATCTCAAATGTTCCTAAATGTCATTATTTTTAAATCCTATTATCTCTTAAGCAGCTGACAAACGGCCATGTTTTTTTTGTTTGTTTGTTTTTTTAATGTAGTTCTGGAAGTAATCTGGAAAATGAAATCACTACTTTCACTGCTTTAGTGGGGCAGAGAGGAAGGCAAATCAGAAGTCACTGGTACAGTACTAATAGCCAGGAGCTTATCCAAATTTACAAAAAGCTTTACAGATGCTTTGCATTAACAGCATATTCATCAGGGGGAAATAGGCAAAATATAGGTATGAGTGTATTCTATTCCTCACCCTCTAACTCCTTCCTCCCTAGCAAATACAAGAATCACTTGTGTATATGCGCCTCTTGCTTTTTTCTGAAGCAGAGACAAGAAGCAAACAATACTATAGCAGAATGGTTGAAAATTTGGGCTTTACATAAGTCCAAATGACACCACCTTATACCATCCTGGCTACTGGAATCCCCAGTAGTAAAGTGAAATACTCAAGATTCTCCAGCATAGATGATGACTACATTGACCTTCAGGTAGACTTGGACTTGAATCATTACTCTTCCACCCTGTATGTATGACTTTGGAAAAATTAGGAGGCAGGGGAATATTGGTGGCAAGGTACATATGAGTTCTGGTTCTTGGTCATTGACTTTCATTCTACCAGGACAAACCAAAGTGAGTATATAATGAGGCTATTTTCATTTTGTCAAAAGAAGGTCAAGTTCTAAGAGCAATGGAGCCTAAATTGCCAATTACTAGTATGTCATCACAGCCCAGAACTCCAAATCACTGCATCTGAGATGACTGAATGCATGGCCTATAAAACAGGATTGTTGCTTGCAGACATTAACACAGTTTTCCTGATTTTCAGTCTGTAGCTGTGTCAGTGTGTTATGATGCCATCTCGTACCAACCTGGCTACTGGAATCCCCAGTAGTAAAGTGAAATACTCAAGACTCTCCAGCACAGATGATGGCTACATTGACCTTCAGGTAAGTGCACAAGAGAGCTGATGAGACTGGCTGGCTCTGTTTCTGATGAGTTAGCGGGAAGAACTGACGGCTAGAGGTTTTTGCTAACTGTCCCTGGGGATTAGAGGGAGCAGCAAGAAAGAAACCCAGCACCTTTCAGCCATAGCCTGCAGGGGAGGGATCTTGGCAAAGCGGTTTCAAACTATTATAAATGCAGTGCCTTCCTAAGAATGTTTAGTTGTAATGACAAATCCCAGCAATTGCAAATTTTATTTAGTTTATCTGAAAAATAATCAGACTGGGTTTTGTTAAGTAGAAAAAAATTTTAAGGTCTATGTCATCAGTTTGTTTACACTTTAGTCAAAGCCAGTTCATCTTTTAAGGGAGAAACTAACTTCTAAAGCCAGCAGATTGTGGAATTCTTTCCTCTTTCCTGATGCCATGAGATCCAGTTTATTAAAGGTATTGTTGGTGGCAAACAGTACAGAGTATTTATTAAGCTTGTACCCTACCCTGATGATTTTTTATAAAATACTTAATGGCGTAGCATCTCCTTTTACCCATTTCTCCTTAGAAGAGAGTATTTTAAGTGGAATGAGGGCCAAGGAAGAAGTAGCAGGCAGGCATTCTTTTAAATACAAACAAATCAATTATTTTTTGTACTCTTTGGAACTGCACTTAAAGGAGAAAGGTTTTTTGGTGTGTGTGTGTGTGTGTGTGTGTGTGTGTGTGTGTGTGTGTGTTTGTGTGTGTGTGTGTAAGTATATCTGTGAAGTTTCCAGCCAGTTAAGTCAGATATAGCCATGAATTAAACCTTAGGAAGTTTGTTTGTGAATCTTAACCTTGAACTGAACTTGTTAAGGCAAGTTACTTGTTCCATGGGGCAGGCATCTTCTCCCACAGTTCTCTTAGGTGGGTGGTAGCAGGCAACTAATGCTTTAGAAAAAGCTGTTTCTAAAAAGCTTTGACTGTATGCTGACTTAACTCGAAAAGCCAGAAACCGTTTATTTTCTTTACTTCTCCAGGGTACAAGCTTAATAAATATTGTGTTTTATTTACTATTTGACACTTCTCCAGAGGTTTACTCTTGAATCCCTGTAGATCAGTACAGCCTTCCATGTACCAAGCACTTAATCAGTACATATCTAATCAATTAATAACCATAAAATATCTATTGTTTTGTATTGGTTTTTAACTATCCTTCTTGCTTTAAAATAACAGCCCTGGTATTTTCATAATGCTCTTCTCTTTTTTTGTTTCTCTTCCAGTTTAAGAAAAGCCCTCCTAAGATTCCATATAAGGCCATTGCACTTGCTACAGTACTGTTTTTGATTGGCACCTTTCTCATCATCATAGGCTCCCTCCTGCTGGCGGGCTATATCAGCAAAGGGGTAAGCTGAAGGGAATTTGCCATGAGGCCTCTAAAATGTGAGCCAGGTCTCTATTTTATATTTGAACCTAGTAGCACAGCAGAAAGAAGAAAAGGATTTTGTTTTATAAAGGTTTTGTTATCTGATAACAAAACGTGTTTCTTCCTTTCAGTAACAACAAACTTCTCCCACAGTTCCTCTGAGGTGGGTAGTGGCAGGTCAGCAAATTTTTCTTCTGCGATGTTGGGCACTTTTCCCACTCTCATATTTTGGGACAGCAAAACTAAGCCTGGCATCGAGGACTCCTGAATGATAAAGGCTATACCTGGAGGAGAATGCTGTTATTGCAGCTCTACAGTGCT
>PVJN01055019.1:0-13220 GCA_004026805.1 Lasiurus borealis | reverse complement strand
GTGGAGCCAGGCTGAGAACCCCTCTCTGAGGGGGCGGCCTCAGCCATGGGGGTCTCTCTGGGAAGGGGACCTGGGCTTCCCCAGGCCGCCCCTCCCCCTCCCCGGCGGCCCCAGGGCCCACACGTGTGCGTCCTTTCCTGCGGGCTTTGTCAGCCGCCCTGTGAGAGGCAGGAAGGCTGCAGTCATGTTCTCTCCTCCCATGATTTATGATTCGGAAGCAAGACAGGGGTAGAAGGTTGGGGCTTGATGCTGGCTTCCGGATGGATTTTTTTTTTTTTGTGTGTGTGTGTGTGTGTGTGTGTGTGTGTGTGTGTGTGTGTGTTTTAAGAGAAATAGGCTTTTTTTGAGAAAGCTGGAAGGCTTGAAGCCACGGGCAAGGCTGTCTGTTTTGTCCGGTTTTGTTTGTTTGTGGTTTGTTTGTTTTTTCCCAAGGCCTTGCCTGGACAGAACTGACATCCACTCAGACGCGTTCCTGGACCATCGCCCTGGGAGGGACGGATGCCGCTCTCTGGAAGGACGTGTTTGGGGAGGAAGGACCGGTTATAAAAGCCACACCTGCCGCCGGACTGAGAGCTGCTCCACAGTGGCCAGGAAGGCCCCACCTCCAGGCCAGAGCCGCCTTCCAGGGAGCTTGCCTCCCTGGGAAATGGAGGCTTCCCTGTGGTTGGAGACCCCCCTCTCTTTTTGGGGGAGTATTGTTACAAATTGCTTTAAGGCCCTTGAGATCTAGGTTAGGTTTCTATGGGGGCCGTTTGGGCATCCTATAGGGACCAGTGATTAGCGCCACCTTCATACTGTCCCCCAGGTCCGGGGAGGCCGCCAGAGTGTGTGCTGGGCCAGGCTGAGGCCAGAGGCAGCCTGCAAGGCCAGCGTGGCCACGCCTGTCCAGCATCAGAGCCAGAGGCCAGTGTCTGCCCCTAACACTGTCCTCCCTCCCGCCTCCCTTCCAAAGGTAAGCAGTGGCCTTCCTGCACTCTTTGGAGAAAAGACCCAGGGAGGGACACACACACACACACACACACACACAGGTACACACACAGGTACACACACAGGTACACACACACACAGATACACACACAGGTACACACACACAGATACACACACAGGTACACACATACACACACGGACACACACACACAGACACACACACACAACACACACAGGTACACACACACACACACACACACACACACAGGCGGCAGCCCAATCCCAAGCAGGCGTGTGCAATAGGGGGAAAGTGCCCTCCCCTTCCCAGGCTCCTGTGCCCTGCTGGCCACCAGTGGTGGGCTGACCTGCACACACCCCCCACCCCACGTACCTGTCGGCCTGGCCTTGGGGAGCGCAGGGGTTTGCAGGGCCCGCCAGCTGGGCGAGAGGAGAGCGGAGGGAAGCAGCGGGTTTTCCCGCAGGTGCGGCCCCACCTGCCTGGGGTTGGCGGTGGCGGGCGCCCGGCGGGGAGGCGGGTGATGGATGGACTGTCTGTGGCTGTGGTCAGAGCAGCGGGAGCCGCGCATCTACAGAGGAGAGAGCTCCACACCGCCCTGCGCTCAGCGCGGGGAGCCAGGCGCCTGCACAAAAGGACGCGGCTGGGGAGGGTCAGGTTGTGAGGATTCCTTTCTGGGATGTCTCCGTGGGAGAAAGGAAAACGGGGGGCGAAGGACCCCCGCCTCGCTCCAGGGGCTGGTGTCTGGCGAATCGTGTCACCATGAGCACAGTCCCTGCGCCTTCCCTTCCCAAGTGGCCACCAGTTTACAACTCCTGTTTGTCATGGATGTGAACGATGCCCGTCAGCCCTGAACAGGCAATGTTATCATTGAAAACAGGTGTTTCTGTGTGTGGTTTTTCTAACGGGGTGAGGCTGGCAATACCCTGTATGTAGATGGTATTATGTGGGGAAAAATATGAGACGGGACATATGAAATGCTGTAAAATTTGTTGTTGTTTTATTTTCTGAAAGAGAAACAAAGTTGTGTTCTGAATATCTGCTGTGCACATGTGAATGTGCGGCATTTCCACAAGGTAAACTGCCTTTTCCGGGCTGAAAGCTCGTGAGCAGTACGAAGCAGCAAAAGTTTACTCTTACACCAAGACCAGGGCACCCGCTCGGGCGATGGGCTTTAAAGAAGCTGAGAGGAGGGATGGAAGCGGGCGGACAGATAACAGGGAAAATTACGTCGTAGCCACGAGGGCCCCGGCCAGTGTATCATCGCGGCTCTGTTTTGGCAACTGAAGGTCACCGCGGGCTGCCGGTGTCCCCTCCCGCACAAGCCGCGGCGCTCAGGGTCAGGCGTGTCCGCCAGGGAATCAGTCAGTCCTGCTGGACGCTGATTCATTGGCCTCGGCGCGCACATAGTTTGGAGAAAAAAGCGGGCGGTTTGCTTCGTGTCCGGGGAGAAAAAAGCTGTTCTACCTGGTTGTGCTTTACAAGGGGGTGGCCTTCCATCCCGGCCGCCACCGTCCCTAAGAAAACGAAAGTGGGTTTAAAATAGCAGGAGGTGGGGGGAGGCATGCCACCGGAGGTTATTTTCCACCCTGGCAGCGGAAAGCGTGCCAGGGAGGAGAGGAGGGACGTAGCTGGTGCAGGGCCCTTTTAAATGCCGCGTGGAAGCAGCATAACTGTAAGTGCAGGGCAACGCAAGGCGAAATGAAAGAAGCTTAATAACCCCAGCAGGGGGGCAAGGGTACAGGAAAATACATCCATCAATTAAGCGCATGCACATTCTGTTCTAGCATTGCTTTCATGCGTGCTTACATACTTACAGAAGCACCTTTGAACCCCGTGCGGTTTTATTTTATGTTTTTTTTCACGGAGTATGTCAAAATAACTTTTTAATATCAGGAGAGGCTAAGAATCATAGGAATCCACTTTTAGAACTGCATCGTTTTCATTGAGTGTATATGGAATTTGCTTTCACATTCCCCCATTGTTTGGATATTTAGATTTTAGTCAAGTAAGTAATGCAATAGGGGACATGTGAAGGCAAAATTCCCATGTATTATTACATTATTGATTTTACAAAAATGTAATGGACTACATAGCTGTGTTTATGAACATTAGGTATTTTTGTAATAGTTTCCAAGCTGCTTTACAAAGAAAACTGTAGCCTTCGTCCCACCCATCAGAAGACTGGGTTACACATTTTACAGTGTTCTCCGTGTTGCTGACAAAGCCAACAACACCAGAACCCACTGTTAGGAAATGTAGCAGGTGGGCATTATTTACTTGCTTTTCATTTCCTTTGATTTTAAAGAAGTTGTCCTTTTCTTTCTTTGTGCAAACTTGGTTTCCTTCTCCTCTCTGAGCTGCCCTTTCCCCTTCTCTGTCATCCCCGAAGTCGTCTGAAGCAGCATAGCGGGATCTAGCGTTCCTTACAAAGCCACCTCTCAGGGGTTCGTTTTGAACGAGGTGCTCACTCGGGTTAAAACACACTCGTGGCAAGAAATTGCCGACAGCATTGGGCTCAGTTGCGGTGTGAGCTGACCTGGCTCCGGGAGGTTTGTGGGTGTAGTTCCCGCTTCCTCCTGGTCCATAAAATGCTACGTCGCGTGTGCAACACCCGGGAAGCTTCAGGGACGTGACAAACCGCCGGTCCCTCCTTAGGAGACTGAGTGGCTGATCCGGGCACCGGCTCTCTCTGGTCTGAAACGCGTGCCGATCGCTTTGGCTGCGAGGGGCTCGCTGCAAACGGCCCGGCGTGTCGGCCCCTCTGCACAGCGCCCCGTGCCCAGTAAATAAAGCAGCAGCCCGTGTCGCCGTGAGCCAGTGCCATATATCTGTTCAGACTTGCAATCTGCTCCGTTTACACGCCCTTGAACTCTGGTTATTAACGCAGTGTTTCTCCAAAATGATGCCATCTCGCTCTGCTCCCAGCACGTTCCCCGTGACACCCGCCAGCGTGGCCAGGGCCATGGCCGGGGGACGGGGCGAAACGGCCGCCGCGTTGGGGGAGTCAGGGCGCATTACTCACACGGAAGGGCTGTAAAACCACGACCGTTAATATTCAAATTGCCACAGAGTCAGGGCCGGGCGCGGCTACGATCCTGAGGTCTGGTCGGAAGGCAATTTAGCAGCGTAGCTCAGATTAAAAAAAAAAGAAAGAAAGAAAGAAAAGAAACAGCCAGAAAGAGAACCCCAAAAACCATCAAAGGACTCAAGGCAGGTGTTGTCCTAATGATGCCTCTTTAAAAAATGCTTTATAGCGAGGTGTGTTTTTTTTTTTTTGGGGGGGGGGGATGGATTTTTGTTCGGTTATAAAATGCAGATTATATGTAGGAGAGCTATACACCTTTTTCTTACGGGCGGACTGTCGTGAAATGGGGGTTGTGAGTAGTTTGAATCACTTACAGAAGACGATCCAGCATGGGCTGTGCTTAACACGGTTTTCGCCTTAAACAAAAACATCCCCTGATTAGTACTGGGTGGACTGTGGGACAGGAGCGGGCTGAGTCTCCCCCGCCAGTGTCTGAGAAGGGAATCGCTGATTAACCCGGTGAACAGTTTAAGGGGATGGCAGGGGCTGTGTGAACTCTGCTCTGGAACAGAAACGGTTCTCCCACGTCTTCCTACCCGGCAGGGCGCTTACAGAAGGTGCCTTTCTGCCGTCCACATGGAATAACCCGGCCAGAAGCGGCGGCCCCATTCAGGCTCCTGCGGAATGGCTTTCTTTCAAAATAACGTTTGACCAAATTTACTTTCTCAAAGCTCTTCATTTGAACAGATTTCAGTTGATCCCTAGCACAATGACTTTACTGCGAAAGTAACCTGGGAGGGGGGGCATTTTACCTTGAAACAAACTGTTCACCGTAATGAGATGGAATTGGTGCACCACCTCCCCCAAATCCTAGGCTATGTGCAATAAAAACCAAACCAAACCAAACCAAATAAATCAAAACAAAACATGGGTGAGAATGAGAAAATGACACACCATCAAATATCGAATTTCACGCTGAAACGTAAGCCACCAGGAACCTCCGGGCACTCATCTGTATTCTTAGCACTCGCTGTATGTCTTTAAAAAGAACCGAAGGAAAGGACACTTCTAACGGCTCAACCGGACCACCGTATTATTCTGTAACACACAAAATACGGTCTGAGTGCGTTTCGTGTCCAAACACACACACACATGGGATGGTCAGTAGCAAATATATAAGCCAGAGTTTCCAAGATCGCCAGACTCACCTGTCCGATGTTAGCTGTTCTGCTTTTGCTAATATTCCAGAGGAAAATGGGTTCTATGCGCCAAGTAAGATGCACTAAGGACACTTTGCTAAACAAGGCATAGAGCTACTTGTCCATTTTCTTTCTTTTTTCTCTCATCAACTGCACCTAAATTAAAGGAGGTCCTTCGACCTTCATTAAAGAGACTAATGATCTTTTTTAAAAAAATATATTTTTATTGACTTCAGAGAGGAAGTGAGAGGGAGAGAGAGACAGAAACATCGATGATGAGAGAGAATCATGGATCGGCTGCCTCCTGCACACCCCACACTGGGGATGGAGCCTGCAAACCGGGCAAGTGCCCCAACCAGGAATCGAACCGTGACCTCCTGGTTCAAGGGCAATGCTCAACCACCGAGCCACACTGGCTGGGCGTGTTCTAGTGATCCTAATTTGAGAACACAGTCTGGCTAAGGAAGATCAAAATATAAATAAGTGAATTTTTAAAACTTTGCAAGAACTGGAGAACTCCATGGTTACTGCATGAGCAGACAGGATAGCTTACTTAGTCATTTGTCTCTGAATCCCCACCCGATCAGAGTACCTGCTGAGGGTCCCCAATCTAGTTACTGAATTAAACACATACATGAATGTAGTTGGTGGTTTGTCTTATACATCCTTTGGTTGAAACCTAGTGCACTTATGGTGCTTTATAATATTAAGTGCTTTGGAGTAAAGTGGATCTTGTGTTAGGATTTCATATCCTAAAACCTGAGAATGTTGCTTTCTATGTATTTCATTCAGACAATTACGGTTCCATCGTGGTATTGAATCTGAGTTTGAAGAATCTGGCTGATACGCTCTGTTTCTTTTTAAGGCTGTCTGATTGCTACAAGGCACGAAACCCAGTACTGTGTCCGCTGTGAGATGGGAATGTCGTGCAATTGCTAAGGGAAGTTTGCTGTTTGATAGAGAGCGTGTGTTTTGTTCTTGATAGAATAAGAGCAAATCTTACTAAAAATTCTCAATACCTGGCTATTTGACGATTCTCCACAGACTAGACTTTAAGTTTTCTCCCTGCCCTTCTGAATAAAATACATTTATGAGCAATGCAGAGAATAATAGTTACACCCACCATTTACAGAAAGGCTTAAATGTTGAACATTTAATTCCCAAATGCTAAGAAGTCTGTTACATCCCTGGTTCTGACTTCCATCCCATTCCCCGTTTTCTAAAGGCAAATATACCTTCCAACATTTTATCATCTGCCTTCAGAATTATTTCCCTGTCTGGAAACAGCATGCTGTGTTGCCACTTCTAACATCTTTCTCCCTCCTCCTCCTCCTCAGTATCAGTATTGTTTTAGTTTTAGTTTGGGAATTACCTGCTAACTTTCCACTATAGGAGATAAGGGCTTATCTCTCTTTATTACCCCTGACCCATGTCCTTATTTGCTTAACACAGATATATTGTAATTTTAAAAAATTAACTTTCAGTTTGGCCTGTGTGGCTCAATGGTTGAGCATCAACCTATCTCATGGTTGATTTTCAGTCAGGGCACATGCCAGGGGTGCAGGTTCCATCCCCAGTGGGGAGCATGCAGGAGGCAGCTGATCCATGATTTTCTTTCACCATTGATGTTTTTATCTCTCTCTTCCTCTCCCTTCCTCCCTGAAATCAATAAAACATATTAAAAAATTAATGTTCAGTGTGATTAGTCCCAACATTGGTGGATGATGGCCCATTACGAAGTATGAAGAATGTGATGCAGATCTGGGTTCTGCTTTGGCAACAAAGCCAAAAGCAGATTAATTTATATTATGAGGTTACTGAAGAGAGTAAATTAAAATAAAATAAAAATAGATTCAACAGTGTACGGTTCAGTTAAAATAAGTTAGTCTACATTCTACCTACGTATGCAAATCCTAATCAGCTGAGTGCTGGTCTTACCTCTCTTTAAAAAAAAGACAAAACCACCCTAAAATAAAATCTACTCAGTATCAAAATGTGGTGGACACTCTTCTCCTTCCATCACTCCTCATGGCATTTGAATAAATATTCTACCTTTTCGGGGATTTACTGAATTAACCTCCACAAATTCTAATTAACAAGAAAACTGGTAGCTCTCAAAGAAAGCTCCCTAATAGCATTGCTTTCAAGAACTGGAGACTGGGAAGTAAAAATCAGAGCGGATATAAAATAAGATTAAAAAATATGACCAACTTTAATACCCTTCTCGTAAGCTCCCCAAGTCCAGTAGGATGTATTTCAGGCCCGTGAAGGTCAATACCGAATGACAGATGGAAATACTGCACGTGACTCGCAAAAGTCAATTTTGGGCAAGCTGTTTTCCAAGACGTAAATTAAATTAAAGCAGACCTCCCATCGGACACTTTTATTTTTACTGGCTTGTGGCCTCGTTTTCCAAGAATATCACTTTTATCCCTGGTTGTCAAGTAGACAGAACGTTACAGAGACGGGCTGGATGGCGTGCGGGAATGCTGATGATGAGCCTGGCCCCGTTCCTTGAAGAAATGTTTTTTTATTTTTATTTTGATCATTGGCCATAAACTGCCAAGGCTTTTCCTCATCTTTTGCAACTTCTTCCGAGGTTGCGGTTGGTGGAGGGGGCCTGGCCCAGGGTTTGTGAACACACGATCGGAGCCGTACACAGTTGGGTGCGGATCCCACGGCTGCCACTTCGGAGGCAGCCACTGAGCCTATTTGTGGAAACTGGCTGTTTCACGTGTGAAATGAGGGTGATACCTGGTGTCGGTCACAGCTCAGCAAGGCCTGGAGCCGGTGCCTGGCTTGGGGGGAGCACACACCCAATGTGACTTCATCATCGGTCTACATCTGTACTGTTGTTATTAGCTTTTACTAGAGGCCTGGTGCACAGAGCCGTGCATGGGTGGGGTCCGGTTGGCCAGCGGCCTTGCTCCTGATCAAAGTGGGGGACGATCAGGGCCAGGGCTGGACAGGGGGAAGGGACACAGGCAGTTGGCTGGCCCCACCCCTGGTTGAAGTCCCGGTTGAACTCTCTGTTCAACTCCCCATTAAGGGGACGATTTGCATATTAGCCTTTTATTATATAGGATTATATAGGGTGAGGCAGAAATAGGTCTACAGTTGTGAGCATGCAAAACCAACCATCTTGTACGATTATTTATTAGTCACTGTATGGTTTTCCATGAGAGCCACTATAAACCTACCTTTTCTCCACCCTGTGCTTTTTATTCAATTTCCTCCAACTGGCATTAGACAATTAGTACTCTCATTTTCATATGCTCATGATCCTGAAATGATATTTTTAAGAGATGCGTTTTTATTAAATTGAAAAAGAGAGAAAGGAGAGGGAAAGAGAGATAGAAACATCAATCAGCTGCCTCCTACACAACCCCTACTGGGGATGTGCCTGCAACCAAGGTATATGCCCTTGATGGGAATCAAACCTGGCACCTTTCAGTCTGCAGGCCAACACTCTATTCACTGAGCCAAACCGGTTAGGGCAAGCACAGCATTTTTTAAATCTGTGACGCTCCTGGTCTCCTCCAGGCACAGCCCTATCATGTTCCTTGAGTTTGTTAACTCTTAGCACGTAAAGTATTGAGATCTCTGCAACTCGCACTGATGTAATCCACAAACGTGTAATCCGCAAATATGTAATAAGATACAACAGTTACTCACAAAACACTCCCCAGGGCAAAGATCATCCACACTGAGTGGCCAGATGATGATGATGTCTGAACACATAATAATCTGGCCACTCAGTGTATATCCTATATGATAAAAGGCTAACATGCAAATTGTTCCCTCAACCAAAAGTTCGACCAGCAGACAGGCTGGTCAATCGGCTATGTCCTCTCCCCCTGGCCAGGCTGGCTGGACCCCACCCATGCACAAATTCATGCATCGGGCCTCTATAATATATATATACACACACACTGAGTGGCCAGATTATTATGCGCTCAGAGGTCACCATAATCGTATTTTCAAAGTAAGGTGTTCTCATGGGCCCTCGCTCCCTCTCCCCGAGGAGGAGAAAAAGTGACGTGGAGAACAACCTGGTAGTCTCAGCAGTACCCTTGGAACAGGTCCCGTGGAGAGACATGTGACCTCCTCTCAATAAAACATCCAGTCCTTCGGAACTCCCCGGCCGCCTTTCTGCTCTCAGAGCTGGGATCTGGACGCTTACTCTGTTTTTGAGGCTCAAGGGCAGATGGTGTCCTTGTGTCCTCAGGGTGTCCCTGGCCTTTCCCACCCACGTACTGCTCTGACTGCTTCCTGTGCAGGAAACACCAGTGGGAATGCTATGTCCCTTAGCCATGCTTACTATCTGCTCTGATTTAAAGTCTGCTTAGTTTGCCAAGACCGGTTTGGCTCAGTGGATAGAGCATCGGCTTGCAGACTGAAGAGTCCCAGGATCAATTCCGGTCGGGGGCATGTACCTTGTTTGTGGGTACATCTCCACTGTGGGGCATGCAGGAGGCAGCTGATCAATGTCTCTTTCTCATCGATGTTTCTGACTTACTATCTCTCTCCCTTCCTCTCTGTAAAAAATCAATAAAATATATTTAAAAAAAAAAAGTCTGCTTAGTTGGCTGTGATGGCTCAGTGGTTGTTGGCCGACCTATGAACCAAGAGGTCAGGGTTCAATTCCTCAACAGGGCACATTCCTAGGTTGCAAGCTCAATCTCCAATGTGGAGCATGCAGGAGGCAGCCAATCAATCGATTCTCTCTCAACGTTGATGTTTGTTTCTCTTTCCCTTTCCCTTCCTCTTTGAAATCAATTAAAAAAAATAGAACTTTTTTTTTTTTAAAGCTGCTTCTTACCCTAGCTAGTTTTGCTCAGGGGATAGAACATTGGCCTACAGACTGAAGGGTCCTGGATTCGATTCTGGTCAAAGGCATGTATCATGGCTGCAGGCTCCTCCCAGCCTCGGGCCCTGGTCAGGGTGCCTGCAGGAAGCAACCAATCAATGTGTTTCTCTCCCATGGATGTTCCTCTCTGTCTTTCCCTCTCTCTAAAAATATAAAAAACAAGAAATATCAATGGAAATATATCCTCAGGTCAGGGTTAAGAAAAAAAGAGAGTTTCACAAGTCCACAGCAGGTTGTGGGATAGGAAGAGAGTCGATGCCTTATGTTGCCTCCCAGTGAACCTGACCAGAACCTCTGCCTGTCGCATGCGGGCTGTCTTTCTCATGAACCTGCGTGTGTGGCTTTCACTGATGAGGACTGTTTGTACTTGGAGAGAGGAGGGAAGAGGAGGAGTTTAAGAAGGACTAGGACTGCCAACCTTTATACAGGAAGGGCTATTTCCTTTTTAATTTAATTTCTAGATGCGCAATTTGCCTTTTCCGGTGGACTAGGGTTTTCTTTCTTTTCTTTGTTTTCTTTTTTGTGTCGTGGCCCATCCCAAATGGCTTATTTCAGGGACCTCCCAGGAGGGGCTGCTCTGGGCTCAGGCACGCCGAAGCTGCATGTAAACATAAGTGGGCCTTCCACAGAGAAAGTCAGGATGCTGAGACGTCTCCCGGAGACTTTAGCTCTCACATGTCAAGGGCACTCAGGAAAGGGAAAGCACTCACTTTCATTTTCAAGGAAAAGAACAGAGTCATTTTCCACTCCTCCTCCCGGGCCAGAACTTGATTCCGGAAGAAAATGGGATCCCGGCATCACGCAGCCAGTTTCTCACCATGTGACAAATAAGGAGAGAACGTGGCCTAGGAGTCCACCACGCCTGGTTTACCTGCGTACTCTGTCTCTTTAGTAAATGCATAATTTATTACCTCAAAGATTTAACAAGTATTTGGTAAGATGTCGTTAAAGGAAATCTCAGTCACGTGACCAAAATTGCATTTTAAATCAGTCTTGCTGCTCACTCAGCTGGAGTGGCTCAGTGGTTGTGTGAACCAGGAGGTCACAGTTCGATTCCAGGTCAGGGCACAAGCCCGTGTAGGAGGCAGCTGATCAATGATTCTTTCTCATCATGGATGTTTCTCTCTCTTCCTCTTCCTTCCTCTTTGAAATCATTAAAACTATGTATATTTTTAAAAAGCTATTCCTTGCCTCTTTGAAATCATTAAAACTATGTATATTTTTAAAAAGCCATTCCTTATTCAGTCTGGCTCAGTGGATAGAGCATGGGCCTGCGGACTCAAGGGTTCCAGGTTCAATTATGGTCAAGGACACATAATATGACTGCAGGCTCCTCCCCGGCCTGGCTCAGGCCCTGGTCGGGGCACATGCAGGAGTCATCCAATCGATGTGTTTCTCTCACATGGATGTTTCTGTCTCTCCCTCTCTCTTCCACTCTCCCTAAAAACCAATGGAAAATACCCTTGGGTGAGGATTAACCACAAGGAGAAAATCAAGCTGTTTCTTTAAACCAGGCTTGCTGGCTTCCTATAGCCAGAGCCTCCCAGAGAGAAGACAGGTGGACTGAGGACCGGGAGTGACTCACCCAGCCGTTTCCTACCAGATCGAGAGAAATAAATCTCCAGGGACCCAGGGCCTTGGACTTGGAGGCAAAAGCCTTGGGTGAAGAGAAACGCATGCTGAGCACTTGCTACAGAGCTGCCCACACCAGCAAGTCCACCCCTGGGTGAAATTGGCAATGTTCCCACCAGGGAACCTGATTCTCAGCTGGCAGGCATGGCCAGACAGGCTAGTGTGCTCTGGCGAGACCCTCAGGTGGTCCTGCTTCATGGTCACAGACTGAGGAACGACCTGGTGAGGGGGTCTGGGACCACGGCGTGGAACCAGCCATCAATGTCAGTTCCCTGAGCACCTGGTGCAGCCACCCCACAGTGGCGCTGGCGGGGTCAGCGTTTCAGACTCTCCTTTGCTATATATGAAGACAATGGGAGGTGAACTGTGAGGTTTCCAGGCTAATCTATACTAATAAAAGCTGTGGGGGTGAGCAGGCCACCAGGAGAGAGTAGTTGGGGGCAATCAGGCAGGCAGGTGAGCAGTTAGGGGGCAATCAGGCAGGCAGGTGAGCAGTTAGGAACCAGTGGTCCTGCAGTCGGACATCCCCTGATGGGTCCCAGATTGTAGAGGGTGCAGGCTGGGCTGAGGGACACCTTGCCCAGTGCATGAATTTCATGCACCAGGCCTCTGGTCTTATATAATAAAGGGTAATATGCAAATCAACTGAACGGTAGAACAACCGATCGCTATGATGTGCACTGACCATCAGGGGACAGACTTTCAACGCAGGATCTGCCCCCTGGTGGTCAGTGCACTCCCACAGGCAGATACTGCTCAGCCACAGGCCAGGCTGACAGCTGGTGAGCGCAGCGGCCCACCTCCGAGGCAGCACTAAGGATGTCCGGCAGCGGCTTAGGCCCGTTCCCCACAGGCTGCGGCCCTAACCCATCAGTCGGACATCCTCCAAGGGCTCTCAGACTGCACAAGGGTGCAGGGGAATGCCTCTCCCCCAGTGCATGAACGCTGTGCACTGGCCTCTAGTATTTAGACAGTTGCCATCCATCTCATCTTAAAGATCCCGCCGATAGACCTGAGCTGACTTGGGAGCAAGGCTGTGCTTACAAGGCCTCCTCCCTCAAGCCAGGTGTCTAAAGGGGAAAAGAAAAGCGAGAGCTGGGGTTTCCGGCTGACCTTGGAGCCAAGAACGACCAATCCCGACGAGACCAGCGAGAAGACACAATCACGAATATTGCAACGATGCCCCCTCCAGTACCCAGAAAGATTAATTTGCTATTGGCATCCCATTCATCCACCCTTAATGATGCATTTACCCCCACAGACTCCGTTAAAGATCTGACGCATGCGCGCTACCTGGGCCAAAGGCAGGAGTCTTGCATTTAATCGGTTGCTGTAATAAACATATAAAATGTGTGTGTGTGTGTGTGTGTGTGTGTGTGTGTGTGTGTCTTCACGAGAGGACGGAGCAGTGGCTACATAAAAGGACATCAAATGACACATTCTCCATCTCCTAGCAAATAAAAAAGCCATCAGCTCATAACAAGGCGGTGATAAAAGGTGCTGGGGCCAGCAAGATTAAGACTTTGTAATAAGGTCCGGGCGCCAAAA
>PVJN01055018.1:0-13163 GCA_004026805.1 Lasiurus borealis | reverse complement strand
CTCACAGACTTCACAAAGCCCTTTAAGGGAATTATTCATTTTTATTTTTGATATGGTTCTTAACAATGTTGGCCTTCAGGTATTCCAACCACAGAGGGCCAGAATCAGAAAACTAGGATGGTTCAAGAGATGCCATATTGAGGTATCCTGACAATGAGGAGATAGAAAAACAGTAAGCAATGGAGACAAGTCCAAAAGATTTACTACTTTGGGGGGCTTGAGGCAGAAATAAATTTTACAGTAGCCATGAAAGCACTTTTAAATTATGCAAGTTTGTACAAGTAGGCATTTAATAATCAAGTGCATGCTTGAGTGATTAAGACTGACATCAGGCAGACAGGCAAAGTGGGCATATTGGTCCTGCCTGCTTGCAACCAAGGCTGTGGAGACAGACACAGAGGAGCAGTGGATCTCTTGGAAATTCAACAAAGTGCTGACTATCCAACTGAGAAGTGGCAGACAGAACAGATGAGTGGGGTCTTAAACCAACCCCCATAGGACATTAAAGCTTGGCAAAGTGAACAAAACTTCACTTTTTTATCCTTTATTAAATTTTTTCTTTATTTTTTTGTCTTGTTATTTTTTTGTATTATTTTTATTTATTCTATTTTAGTTTTTATCATTATTTTATTTTTTGCCCACCCTTTTCTTCCTCACGTCTCCCTTTTTCATCCTGTTTTCTCTGCTCCTGTCCCCACTTTAGTTTTTCTCTCTCCTTTCTTTTTTATCCCTTGTTAAAAATTGATCTTCTTTACCTGATTTATTGATGTTTTATTATTGTGGTCTTTGTTGGCTTATTCATATATCTAATTTCCCCTCCCCTGCTCCAAGTCCATGCAACCTTCTCTTTTTCTTTGCTAGTCAACTTTTTAATGCTTTTGTTTTTCTTCTTCTCTCTTGTCTCTTCTTCTCCTAATCGTTTAATTAGTTTAACTCACTAAAATCAAGCATATCTGCTCTCTCCTCTATTCTCCTTTTCCAAAAACACTTGGGTAAATAAGTAGGTAAATTTTTAAAAAGTATTTTTTAATCTTCTTATTTTTTTAATTAATAAAACCAACTGATTTTTTTCTTCTTTTCTTATCCACTCATTATTTTTCTATCTACTCTTTATTGAACCGTGGTCCTTCCCCTATTCATTAAATTACTTAACCTTACTTTCCATATATAAAATCTGCCTCTACAGATTTTGTCCCCCTCTGGGTGTTTGTTGTTTGCATTTTTGGCTTGTTTGTTTTGTGGTGTTTTCTCCCCATGTATTTTTCCTTTTTCTTCTCTTTTCTTATTTTTCTTTTCTCTCTTACATTTTTTTCTTTTCTCAATAAAGTTTTTGTTTTATTTTCTCTATCCTAATTCTCTTTTCTCTGGTGGTCACTTTTATTGGGATTATCAGTGTTGTGAGTACATTTGTATTTTGTTCCCTTTGTGTTGTGTCTTGTCGAGTTGTATTTTGTGCTGCTTGGCCAACATGATAAAGAGTGAGCCACATAACCAGACACCCTGATAGGAAACTCCACCCATGAACAGGACAAAAACTACATCAAGTACAGAACATCCCTACGATATCCCAAGAATATGGGAGCATCCTTAGAATATCCAGTCCAGAAGACCTGAGAGATTGCACCACTGGGTTCCCAAAACATCTACTATATAAGACAAATGCAAAAAAAATCTGGCTGACATAGATGTTTGATCTAATATATAGAAACAATCACAAAGGGTCAGCAAAAATGGAGAGAAAAAGAACCCCCATATGTAAGGAAAGGTGGAATCACCAGAAAATGAAATAAATGAAATGAAATCAAGCAATTTGTCAGAGAAAGAATTCAGAGCAATGGTTATAAAGACAGTGAAAAGGATGGAAGACAAATTCGACAATGTGTAAGAATCAAGTGGAAATGAAGAAAGAATCAAGATGAAATGAAGAATGACATAGCTACAATAAAGAACACAATGGAAAGTATCAGCAGTAGTCTAGAAGAAGCTGAGGACTGCATCAGTGAGTTAGAAGACAAAGTAGAAAACACCCAAGCAGAGCAGTAAATGAAAACAACAACAACAACAACAATTTTAAAACAAGAAGAGCCTAAGGTAGCTTTGAGAAAAAATGGAACAACAACAACAACAAAATATCTGCATAATAGGGGTGCCAGGAGAGGAAGTTGAGCAAGAATAGAAAACCTGTTTGAAGAAATCATGACAGAAAACTTCCCTGATTTTGGGAAGTAAAAACTCACACCTGTCCAAGAAGCACACAGAGTCCAAACAAGATGAACCCAAAAAGACCGACATGAAGACACATCATAATTAAATTGGCAAACATCAACAACAAAGTAAGAATCTTAAAGACTTACAGAGAGACAAAAAGTTACCTACAGGGATCTCCCATTAGATTGTCATCTCATTTCTCAACATAAACACATCAGGCCAGAAGGAAATGGAATGAAATATACAAAGTGATGCAAAGCAAGGGAACTAAATCCAAGATTACTACACCCAGCAAGGCTATCATTCAAAATTAAAGGTGAAATCAGGAGTTCCACAGACAAAAAAGGGCTAAGGGAGCTTATTGCCACCAAGCTAGCAATGCAAGAAATGCTAAAGGAACAGCTGTAAAAAGAAGAACTAGAGAAGGAAGAAGAAACACAGGCATAAAGAATAAAAATGGCAACAAACAAATACCTATCAATAATAACCCTTAACTTAAATGGATTAAATGCTCCAATCAAAAGACATGGTAGTCGAATGGTTAAGAAAACACGACCCATATATTTGATGTCTACAAGAGACTCACCTCAAAACAAAGTACTCACACAAACTGATAGTGAAGGGATGGGAAAAATTTTTTTTCGAGCAAATGGAAATGAAACAAAAGCTGGGTAGCAATACTTATATATGACAAAATAGACCTCAAAGTGAAGGAGAGTCATTTCATAATACTAAAGGAAATAATTCAACAAGAGTATATAATTCTGGTAAACATATATGCACCCAATACATGAGCATCCAAATACATAAAAAACTTCTGGAAGATATCAAGGTAAAGTTCAATGGCAACACAATCATAATAGGGGACTTTAATCAACACCACTGGCTAAATCCTCTAAACAAAAAAACCAGAAGAGAAATAGCAATCCTAAAAGACTCACTGGATCAGATGGAATTAGTTGACACCTTCAGAACATTTTATCTCAAAGCTACAGAAAATACATTCTTCTCAAGTGTACCTGGGACATTTTCAAAGAGAGACCACATATTAGGATACAGAAAAAGTCTTTTCAAGAAGATAAAAATTCTATCCAGCATCTTCTTGGATCACAATGGCATAAAATTATAAATCAACTACAATAAAAAATATCAAATACTTGGAGGCTAAATACCATGCTGTTAAACAATGATTGGGTAACCAAAGAGATCAAAGAAGAAATAAGCATTGTGGAAACAAATGACAATGAAAACACAACAATCTGAAATCTATGGAACACAGTTCTGAGAGGGAAGTTCATAGCTCTACAGGTCTTATTACAAGAAAAAAAGGTAATTATCTAACTCTACAATTTAAAGAATTAAAAAGAGCAACAAGAAAAGCACAGAGTAAGCAGAAGGAATGAATTAATAAATATAAAAGTAGAAATAAATAACATAGAGACAAAAAAATATGAAAGATCAATTAAACCAAGAGCTGGTTCTTTGAAAGGATAAAGAAGATTGATGAACCTCTGGTCAGGCTTACCAAGAACCAAAGAGAGAGGATCCAAATAAAATCAGAAACAAAAGAGATAAAGTAAAATCTGATCCTATAGACATATAAAGGATTGTAAAAAAATACTACAAACAACTGTACTTCAAAAAACTGGACAATCTAGATGAAATGGACATATTCTTAGAAAAATACAAGCTTTCAAGATTCAATAAGGAACAATAAAAACCCTGAATAGGCCAATAACTATCAATGAAGTTGAAGCAGTAATTAAAAACACTTCCAGCAAACAAAAAACCCTGGTCTGTATGGCTTTACAGGGGAGTTTTACCAAACATTCAAAGAACTAAAACCTATCCTCCTGAGACTATTCCAAAAACTTCAAGAGGAAGGAACACTTTCAAGTTCTTTCTATGAAGCCAGCATTACCCTAACCCCCAAACCACATAAAGACACTACAAAGAAAAAGAATTATAGGTGAATATCCTTGATGAACATATTTGTCAAAATCCTCAATAAAATTCTAGCAAATCAGATCGAGCATTACATTAGAAAGATTATATACCATTACCAAGTGGTATTTATTCTAGGGATGCAAGGCTGGTACAATATTTGCAAATCAATAAATGCGATACATCACATAAACAAATTGAGAGACAAAAATCACATAATTATATCAATTGATGCAGAAAAACCATTTGGCAAAATCCAACACCCATTTCTGATAAAAATTCTCAGCAAAGTTGGAATATAGGGATCATACCTCAATATAATAAAAGTCTTATATGATAAATCCACAGCTAACATCATACTCAATGGTCAAAAACTAAAACCATATCCCCTATGCACAGGAACAAGACAGGAATGCCCACTTTCTTTGCCCCCCATTTTTTTCTTTATTGATTAAGGTATTGCATATGTGTCCTTATCCCCACCCCCATTGTTCCCACCCACTCTCACTCATGCTCTTTCTCCCCTCCCCCCCCTGGTATCTGTGTCTATTAGTTAGGCTTATATGCATGCATACAAGCCCTTTGATTGATCTCTCCCCCTTATCTCCACCCTCCCCTACCTTCCCTCTGAGATTGGATGGTCTGATCAATGGTTCTCTGTCTCTGGATCTGTTTATGTTGTTCATTATATTCCATAAATGAGATACTTATCATGTGATACTTATCTTTCTCTGACTGGCTTATTTCACTTAGCATAATGTTCTCAAGTTCCATCCATGCTGTTGCAAATGGTTAAGAATTCCTTCTTTTTTACCACAGCATAGTGTTCCATTGTGTAGATGGGATTGCTTTTTTGTTTCTCTTTCTGTAAGTTCACTATGGTTGTACAGAAATGCCATAGATTTCTTGGTGTTAATTTTGTATCCTGCTTCATTGCCGAATTCATTTATTAAGTCTGATAGTTTTTTTATAGAATCTTTAGGGTTTTATTTCTTCTTTTCCAATTTGGATGCCTTTTATTTCTTCTTGTCTGATCACAATGGCTATACTTCCAGTACTGTGTCAAACAGGAGTGGTGAGAGTGAAGGGATACCCACTTTCAAAACTTCTCTTTGACATATATTGGAAGTGCTAGCTATAGCAATCAGACAAAAAGAATAAATAAAAGGCATCCAAACTGGTAAGGAAGAAGTAAAAAACCTGTGAATTATAGGTCAATTATTATTCACAGATAACATGATATTGTATATAGGAAACCCTAAAGACTCCATTAAAAAACTAGTAGAGTTGATAAATGAATTTGGCAATGTAGCAGGATACAAAATTAATACCTCGAAATCAATAGCTGTTTTATACACCAATAATGAACTCACAGAAAGAGAAACAAACAACAACAAAAAAAACCCACCTCATTTACCATTGCAACAAAATTTAAGATACCAGGAATAAACTTAACGAAGGAAGTAAAAGACCTATACTCAGAAAAACTACAGGATGTTGAAAAGAGAGATAGAGGAAGATATAAACAAATGGAAGAATACATATGGTATTCATAGACTGGTAGAATCAACATCATTAAAATGTCCATACAAAGCAATCTATAGATTCAATACACTCCCCATAAAAATAGCAATGGCATATTTCACAGATCTAGAACAAACTTTCCAAATATTCATCTTTATATATAAAGGGGTAATATGTAAATTAGGCCGAGACACCATAACAGGACTACTGGACAGGAGGAGATTGTGTACACAGGAGAGGCCTGGAGTGGAGTCAGAGACAGAGATGGGGGCCTTCCTGAGCTGGTGTGGCAGCTCTGGCGGCCCAGAGCGGACACAGGCAGGGGAGCCAGGAGGACCTGGAGTGGAAGTCAGGTGCAGGTCCCAGCCACCTGTGGTGATAGTCTGGCCTAACTCCTGCAGTGGCAGCCCAAGGGGTGCCTCCTTGCATGGTGGGAGGCGGGGTGCCTCCTCACGCACAATTCCATGTGCTCGGCCTCTACTATGGAATAAATAAAAGACCTCAATAGCCGTATTAACCCTGAAAAAGAAGAACAAAGTTGGAGGGATCACAATACCAGATATAAAGCTATATTACAAAGCCACAGTGCTCAAAACTTTTGGTATCAGCACAAGAACAGACATATAGACCAATGGAACAGAACAGAGAACACAGATTTCAACTCAAGACATTATGCTGAATTAATATTTGACAAAGGAGGCAAGACATATGTAAATATGTCTTTCATATGTCTCTTGGCCTTCTGTATGTCCTCTTTCCAAAAATGTCTATTTAGGTTCTTTGCCCATTTTATATTGGATTGTTTATCTTCCATTTGTTAAGGTGTATGAGTTCCCTATAAATTTTGGAGATTAAATCCTTATTCGATATAATATTGGCAAACATGTTCTCCCATGCAGTGAGCTCTCTTATTGTTTTGTTAATGGTTTCTTTTGCTGTGCAGAAGCTTTTTATTTTGTCCTATTTGTTTATTTTCTCTTTAGTTTCCATTGTTGTAGGAGTAATGGAAACTAAGGAGAAAAGACAGTCTCTTCAATAAATAGGGTTGGGAAAATTGGACAGACACATGCAAAAAAAGTGAAATTAGACCACCAGCTTACACCATAATGGATAAAGAACTTAAACATAAGACAGGAAACCATAAAAATCTTAGAAGAATCCATAGGCAGTAAAATAGCAGACATATGTTGTAGCATTATCTTTACAGATACAACTCCTAGGACAATGGAAACTAAGGAGGAAATAAACAAGTGGCACTACATCAAAATAAAAGGCTTCTGTACAGCAAAAGAAACCATCAACAAAACAACAAGATAGCTCACTGCATGGGAGAACATGTTTGCCAATGTTATATCAAATTAGGTTTAATCTCCAAAATTTATAGGGAACTCATACAACTTAACAAATGGAAGATAAACAATCCAATATAAAATGGGCAAAGAACCTAAATAGACACTTTTGGAAAGAGGACATACAGAAGGTCGAGAGACATATGAAAACATTCTCAAAGTTACTAATCATCTAAATGACGCAAATCTGGAGAGAATCCAAGATGGCAGCATAGGTAAACACCTACACTGCTGCCTCGCACAACAATTTCAAAACTACAGCTAAAAGACAGAACAGACATCATCCAGAACCACAGAAAAGCTGGCTGAGTGGAAATTCTACAGCTAGAGGGAAAGAGAGGGGCTCACGGAAACCCAAAAGAGCTGCAGAAAGCTGAGGTACGGAGACGCATGCAGTGAGTGAGCAGGTGCCGGAGTACCTGGCTGGCTTTCTCTGGCGGAAGGGAAACAGAGACTCCCAACAGCGTTGAACCCCTTGTCTTACAACGCTAAACCCCAGATCCAGCTGAGACTCATACAGGGGGAGTTTGGACTGTGAAAAGGGAGAGGTGCACGGAAATTTGGGGGAGTCGCGGATGATCAGAGGTCTGGTGGCGCTCACGGCACTGTGCAGAGGACGGATTGCTGATTGTGCCGCTGGCTTTCGAGAGTGGGCGGGAGACAGACATTCTCAACTGTGTCACTTCTGACTCCATTAAGCCCCTGTTTCAGGCGAAACCCTGGGGACCTAGACTCGTGTGGTCCTGGAGCGTGGGGGAGCCGGAAAGGCAGCGGTCTAGAGGCACTGCAGATGGCACGCACAAGGACCACTCCAGCGATTACTCAGTCACGTGAGACTCAGGGGCCGTGGAGGACGGGGCTGACTGGAAGGCAAGGCGGTCCCTTAAGCCGTGAGACTCCACCCATCCCAAACTCAACAGAGGCTTTGTGGTTATGCAAGTTTGGTATCATAAGGCTGAATCCAACACAGAAGTGCCCCTGGCATAGTGAAAATGCCAAGACAAGGGAAGGGATCACAAACAAAAGAAATGGAGAAAAAAAAACGACTGGATATAGCATTCAAAACCACACCTATAAGGTTTTTCAAGAATATGCTAGAAAAGATGGATAAAGTTAGCGAGATCCAGAGGAGATGAAAAAGGACCAACTAGAGACACTGACTGAAATAAAAAATATTATACGGAGTCCTAACAGCAGACTAGAGAAAGGCAAGAATCAAGTCAAAAATTTGAAATATAAAGAAGCAGGAAACACTCAACTGGAAAAGGAAGAAGAGAAAAGAATAAAAAAAATGTGAAGATAATGTAAGGAGCCTCTGGGACAGCTTCAAGCATACCAACATCAGAATTGTGGGGGTGCCAAAGTAAGAGAGAGAGCAAGATACTGAAAACCTATTTAAAGAAATAATGACTGTAAACTTCCCACATCTGGTAAAAGAAATAGACTTACAAGTCCAGGAAGCACACAGAACCCCATATAAAAGGAATCCAAAGAGGACTACACCAAGACACATCATAATTAAAATACCAAGAGCAAAAGATAAGGAGAGAATATTAAAAGCAGCAAGAGAAAAACAGTTCATTACCTACAAGGGAGCACCCATACAACTGTCAGCTGATTTCTCAACAGAAACTATGCAGGCCAGACGGGAGTGGCAAAAAATTCAAAACGTGATGAATAGGAAGAACCTACAACCAAGAATAATCTATCCAGCAAAGCTATCATTCAGAATTGAAGGGCAGATAAAGAGTTTCACAGATAAGAAAAAACTAAAGGAGTTCATCACCACCAAACCAGTATTATATGAAATGCTGAAAGGTGTTCTTTTAGAAGAGGAAGAAGAAAAAGGTAAAAGACAAAAAATTATGAACAACAAATACATATTTATCAACAAGTGAATCTAAAAATAAAGTGAATAATTTGATTAACAGAATAAGCTGGTGAATATATTAGAATCAGGAGTACAGAAAGGGAGTGGACTGGTCATTCTCAGGGGGAAAGAGGTGAGGGGTGTACAGGGAGAGACTGGACAAAAATCATATACCTATGGATAAGATCAATGGGAGGGAGGTAAGGGCAGAGGGAAGGGTGGGAGCTGGATGGAGAGGTGCTATGGAAGGGAAAAAAGAGAAACAAATGTAATAATCTGAATAATAAGGATTTAATTTAAAAAAAAAGAGTGGTAAAATTTCTGGGTTTGTCTGGTGCATAGAAATGACTGTAGGACAGAATCCATGACTAACTTTCTAAGTGGCTTAGAAATGGAAAGAGTGTGTAAGCATGGAATGAGTGTGTAAGCATGGAATGGATGGCGTGTTAAGGTTCTCCAGAAATAAATAAATGAATAAATAATAAAAAATAAAAAATAACAAAAATAAAAGACGCAAATCTAAGTGACGAATGAGATACCATCTCACACCTGTCAAAATGGCTATCCTCAACAAATCAACAAACAACTGGTGCTGGCTAGGATGCAGAGAAAAAGGAACCCTCATGCACTGCTGGTGGGAATGCAGACTGGTGTAGCCACTGTGGAAAACAATATGGAGTTTCTTAAAAAAATTAAAAATGGAATTCTTATTTGACCAAGTATTTCTACTTCCAAGAATATATCCTAAGAGATCAGAAACACCAGTCAAAAGGATATATGCACCTCTATGTTCATAGCAGCACAACTTACTGGTAAGTGCCCATCAGCAGATGAGTTGATTAAAAACCTGTGGTACATTTATATAACGAATTACTATGCTGCAGTAAAAAGGAAGATACTTTTACCATTTGCAGCAGCATGGATGGAACTGGAGAGCATTATGCTAAGCGAAATAAAGCAGTCAGAGAAAGATAAGTATCACATGATCTCACTCATTTGTGGAATGTAATGAAAAACAGAAACTGATGAACACAAATTGATCCAGAGTCATAGAAGCATCGAACAGACCCTCAAACTACAGAGGGAATTCAGGTGGGGAGAGGGGAGGAAAAGAGCAACCAAAGGACGCGTATTCATGCATATAAGCCTAACCAATGGACACAGACAATAGACAGGTGAGGGCATGTGCTAGTGTGTGGGAACGGCCGGAAGTGGTTAATGGGGGAAAGGAAACATATGGAATACTTTAAACAATAAAGAATTTTTAAAAAAGCATGTGAATATTTGGTAACAATAGAAACCAACTCAATATATAATAATTGATATTCATAAAATTGTAAATTATGTTCTCTACTATATTTAAGAAGGCACATGTAGTCCATTTTCATCAGCTGTCTCTGTATCTAAGATAACAGCTACCAGTGTAAATGTTTATCTAAAGACTTATTTGTTATCATCTGTTCATTCTGAGCCTCTGTGAATCCCATTCCCCCTCTGCACCTGCAGCCAAAGTAATCTCTTGTCTCATGGATTTCTTACTATCTCTCCATGTGCCTTGCATTGTTATCCCAACATGATTTCTTTACTTATGACCTGATAATCTTTTGAACCCCTTTTTTCTCCAGAGAAATTCAACATCTTGTTCAAGGCCCAGCTCAGAAGTCACTTTGTCTCTCATGCCTTCTTTCTTAGATTTTATACAATCCTGGGAGAATTAATGGCTTCTTCAGCTTACACAGTGCTTGAGTTCTATAGATTCCTCTTGTTATGGAGGAATGTTATCAGAATATGTACATGATTAGTAGTTTTATTTGTCTCTCTAGCCAGCAGAACTCTGGGCATCTTGAACATAGAGATCTGGTTTTAATTCTGGTCCCTAGTTCCTGGCACAATGTTCAGAACTCATGAGAAGTTGAGTTGTCAGTCTCTACACTTACACATTGCTATTAAAGAACTAGAATATATAGCTCATATTTTACCTGTTACATTGCTCATCTCTATGACTGCTTTATCAGCAGAGGGTCCCAAAGCAATGAAGTGAATAATGGCCCCACTTTCTTTTACTTTATCAAGACAATTTTTTGCAGATCCATCCTCCCCGTCAGTCAGCAGCACTATTTCAGATCCATCTGTTTGGGAGTATTTTTCTCTTATTATCTGTAAACATAATCAAAGCATAATTACCACAGGTTCCTAAATCAAGTAGATTTATGGGAGATTAGGAAAAGGTGTACAGAGAAAATAAAAAAGTATCCAAAAAAGAATAGAAAGCTTCTATTTTAAAATTGTAGGATCTGCAGGCGGAAAACCCCAAGGTAACTTTAACATTAATCTATTTTCTATCTGTCTGCTTTAAGGAATGCTTGTTCAAATGAAGTTATGAGGGAGCAGGGCTCTGGAATATTGTACTTGTGTTAAGTATCAATGATACCTCAATCTGGGAAGTCAGGTCAACAGATACCAAAAGTATAATTGCAAAGTGTGGCATTAAATATTTCTTTTCTTTCTTTGACTAGACTTCCCTCTGACAAGGTTCCAATGTATAAAATCAGTTGCATAGGTAACTAAATGCATTAAGAAACCACTTCAACATTAAAAAAATCACATTATGATTTCAAATTATGAAACCTTCAGAATACTTATAGAAAGAGTATAGGAAGTTCTAAGCAGGTCAAGATTAGGGATTTTGTTATATAACTTTTATTTTACTTCTAAATCTAACAAGCACAAAACTAAGTATATCAATGTTGCTCTGAGAACACATGAATTATGTTTATTGAGATGGAATTCTATTGGTAGCTTGAACCCTTTTCCTATAGTGCCAATCAGTTTTCACTCAGATTTTTGAATCTAGTCTCCTGTAGACAAGGATAAAGAGAATTTGTAACAAGATAGAAACTACATTTCATCTTCTCTAACACATTTAATTGGCAGTGGCTTCTCAGTGTACCATTTTGAGAAACTGAGTGTAGACCAAGAGATAAATATGACTGATATATCAGTGGCTTTCATGGACTTGGAATGGAGGTGTAAGTAGATTTGCAGAAAAGGTTTGGAATGTAGAAATCCCTAATAAACTTGGGGTCAGGGAACAATATGAACATCCTTGTTTAAATTTTTTTCATGTTTTAAGGTAAATAATCACACACACATGCGTGCGTGCGCGCACGCGCACAAACACACACACACACACACACACGGCATTTTTTGGGAAATATGCTATGACATGCACTAAACCAAAACTGAGAAATAGGAAATGTTTTTATACATTTGCAATATTTATATAGCATCCATATCACTTTGCCCCTATACATTTCATTGAAAAATGAATATCCAAAGATGAAATAGATTTCTCTTGTTCACCTCTCCCTTTCTTGTATTAGTTATTTACTGAGCATTTAATATATGTTAGTCACTGTCCTAGCTGATGGAGATTCAACAGGAACTATATGGTTCTTGCATTTCTGGAAAGAATGGAGTTAAATTTTAAAAAACATGTATTGAGGTATAGATGAGCAACTAAGGAGATATAGAGATGATTGATGAAGACACAATTAATACATTCCATAGTTCAACAGAAAAAAACATACAATATTATAGTGCTACATTTTCTGGAACATTTGCTAAGTGTTAAATGATTTTATATAATGTGTAATTTAATCCAAGTCCAAGCTTCCAATTTGTCATTAGAGTTACCCTACTATTGCTCTTACTCCCTACAGTTCATTTTATACAGCGCAAACAGAATTATTTTCCAAAATCATCACTGATGACTAATTTAAAATATATTTTTTTTATTGATTTCAGAGAGGGAAGCAGAGGGAGAGAGAATAGAAACATCAATGATGAGAAAGAATAATTGATCAGCCACCTCCTGCGGGCCCCCTATTGGAGGTCAAGGCTGCATCCAGGCATGTGCCTTTGACCAGAATCAAACCTGCAGGCTGATACTCTATCCATTGAGTGAAACCAGCTAGGGAAGTGATCAATTTCTGATACTTAAAACCCTTTTGCGGTGCTTAAAATAAAATAAAACTTCTTACTTTTTAAAGCTTTGAAAGATCTAGCAATTATTTACCTGCCAGCTACATTTCATATGCTCTCATTTGTCAAACATCAGTGCCACTATCTCTATCAATTTTTAGAATAATGCAGTTATTTTCCACCTCTTTCTTAAGGGACTTTGACTTTCCTTTCTGGCTGAACCAATGGCTTTTTTCATCTTTGAAGTCATAGCTTAAATGTTACTCTTCAGAGAAAGTCTCAAT
>PVJN01055017.1:0-13221 GCA_004026805.1 Lasiurus borealis | reverse complement strand
GGCCTGCCAGACCCCTTCGCCACTTGGCTGCCATCTGAGTGCAGCCGTTGCCAGCCCCCTGGGGAGACGGAGCTTTGCCACAGCTGGACTCGCTCTGTCTGCGGGGAGGTGGGCAGGAAGGAGCCCGGGACAAACACCAGATTCTAGCCATATTAATATAACTCTTGTATGAAGCTTGTAAGAAAAGATACGGTCTTACTGATTTCAGAGAGAGGAGGGGAGAGGGACACAGAGAGAATCATGGATTGGCTGCCTCTTGCACGCCTCACACTGGGGATCGAGCTTGAAACCTGGACATGTGCCCTGACTGGGAATGGAACCATGACCTCCTAGGTCATAGGTCGATGCTCAATCATGGAGCCACGCCGACCTGGCAGTCTCATCGCTTTTTAAGTAGAAAGGTATAGCTCCATAGATAGAGCTGGGCTGAAGCGCTTTCTCATAAGTTATTGGAGTGCTGTCGAGAAGTTCTGTACTTGGGAAAGATCACTCTGGTGGCCGGGGAGAAAATGAATTGAGGAGGAGGGCTGTGGTCAGTGGAGGGAGATAAAGACAGATATGAGTTAACAGACCCCCTCAGCACCGAGGATGGGGAGATGGGGGATTCATGGCTTTGACTTCTAACTTGCAGACGTGCAAAGTATGGCAGAGAGCTAGGGGTGGGAGAAACCCCGAGTTTGGCCCTGGATGTACTCAGTTTCCCGTGAGTGGCAGAAAAGCGCAGTAAACAATGGGGTTGTGTGTCCTATGTAGCAAGAAGCTGAGTTGGTGGGTCTTGGGCTGGAACAGTGCCTCCAAAATGCCTTTAAAAATGTAAGCCCTTTATGCCTCTTCTCTCTGCTGCCTTTTCTGCTCATGTTTGTGGCTCTTTGGTCATAGGTGGTCACTGCCCACCCCACCCCCCCAGCTTCCCATCCCCATTTGGAAAGAAGCAAGAAGGGGAAAGTGTGTTTGTGTGTTTGTCTAGGAAATGGAAAACTACCAGTATAAAAGGAAAATGCCCTTTGACCCCAGACCTTCCACTTGTGTTCATAGGCACATACACTGGATGGACAACGTGGGGAGCACAGTGCACCCCAGATGTAATCAAGGTTCCATAGCCCAGGGGCGGGTGAGGGATAGAGCGTTTCATGGTTGTGATTATAGGAATAGGTTTCGGAACGCTGCAGTCAAGTTAGACCTTCCAACTCTTGAGGTTCTAACTCACTGACCTGCCCCCCTCTTACCTAGCATCTGTCTGCGTGGTTTGGAATGCAACTCTCGGCCGCCCTCTGCCCCAGTCTCTTTGCTAGGGCCCTGGTGGTTCTCTGCTTCCCACCATAGAGGGACCCAGTTTCACTACAGATGCCTCCCCAGGCCCTAGCGCTGGCCTCTGGTGGCTGATGCCCGCTGGGGGCGAGGCAGTGAGCGTGGAGGCAGGTTTGACCCTGTGGCTATGGGCCCCTGAGGTCCAGCCCCTGGACCCTTTTGCAGCTGCTGGAATCCCGTTGGTCGGCCCCGCCTCCCGAGGGGCCTTGTCTGCAGGTTTCTGATGAGCAGCCCTTTCCCATCATTAGGGAAGACATTAAATTAGGCTGGCTGATCGCCAAGGAGATGCTGGCCCTTCCTGACCACAGAGGACAGGGCTGCTCTCTCTTCAGCTTGTCAATCTTGTCTTTTTCTTGGAGCACAGAACGAGCTTCAGAAATGAGAACAAAACACAAACAGACAAAAACAGCTCGCACGCTGAGCTGGCTTGCGATGCCCAGAAGAGGAGAGGGAGCGGGGGCCGGGCTCATAAATAGCGCTTTTGTCCATTGGGCTCTTAGCACGTTAGGTTTGAACAAAAAAAAAAAAAAAGGTTTGCTTTCTGAGCACCAGACTCTCAGTGGGCCTCGAACATTATAGAGGAATGCTCGCTGTCGCGGTGCTGTCCCCAGATTGAGCAGGCTTAGCCCTGAGGAGGTTCAGGCTGATGTGGCAGCCCATCCTGGGCTCCAGACAGAGCGAGGCTCGGGAGTTCATTAGGACCTGCCCTCCCGAGCAGGTGGGCACCCGACTCGGGCTGGCTCTCTGAGCCGGAGGTCAGCGTGTGAGCATATGTCCTGGGCCCCTGGTGGCTGGCTCCGTCTGCACAATGGGCCCTCTGTCTGCAGGTTAGGCCTTTGCCCTGGGTCCTACTTTCTCCCCTGCTGGGTGATGGTGATGACAAGTGGCCTGGATTTGATTTGTCCCTTATGGGAGGGCTTGACCCTGTCCTCCTCCCCCTACTGATGGCGGGGCTGCTTCTCAAGCTGGAGGGGCTTTCCTGACTGAAGGCGCTGCCGCTCCCGGCACGTGGGCCCTAAGATGCGCCCCACGGCACCCTGTAGGGTCTCGTCCTGGCTGCCTGGGCGACCCAGGTGGGAGCACCTCGGAGGGAAGGTGGGGAGGCTGGGTGGGTGGAGGAGATCAGCCAAAGACCTGAGATGCGTGTGTGCATACCCCATGGACACAGACAACAGGTGGTGAAGGCCTGCAATGGGGGCTGGGAGGCGGGACAGGAGGTCTAGAAGGGGTCAGTGGGGTGCCTCCGGACACCCCTTCCATTCTTGATTTCCTAAATGCCTCCTGCAAGTGCTTTTCCCCTCTGGCCTTTGTTAATCGGCTTGAGGAATCCACTCCCTTCCCCCCCTCCTCAGTCCCCAATCTCAGCATACTCTTGGAGGTGTGTGTAGGGGGTCTCAGGACCCCTTCTCTTTATTTTGTGTTTTAGTCTTTATTCCAGTGAGTTGTTTTCAATACAGATATAAGTACCACAAGTCGGGATGATTATAAAATATGACCTTGTAAGGACACCTCAGCTAGGCCCAGGCAGAGGTTGGGAGTCTTAAAATGGGAGGTGATAAATAACATGAGTTCTCAGGTGGGGAAATAGGGGTACAGGAAGGGGGGCTGTGTGACCCTAAACCCCACAGCCAGTGTATCATAGACCCTGTGGCTCATTCTCTCCCCCACCAGCCAAGAGTCCACCATTGGTCAGACCAGTTCACCTCTTCACAACCTGAGTTCATTGACCTTGAACTCAGGTTTGAACTGTGTGGCTCAAATGAAAAAATCTGCCTGTAAAATGGACCTACACAGTTCACACCATGTGTTGAAGGGTCAGGTGTATTATACGCACTGCACTAACCACTCCCCAGCATTTGTAATAAGTACCTGACATTGGCCGTGGCCGAGTCAGAGAGGCTAGGCCTGATCCTGGTGGACAGCTAAGAGCTGGTGCGGTTGGGCATATACTGGGGCCTCCTCTGCGCCTGGGCACATAAGGAGCTCAGTTACTCCTTCTGCCTCCCAGTGTCTCGGTTAACTTTGTTTCAGACACAGCCTGGCTCTGGCGAGATGTTCCGAACTGGTGTGCGATGCTGCCTGCGTCAGGCCGGCCGGAGTCCCAGAACCTGGTCCCGGGACAGTGCCGGGACAGTGCCGGGAAAGTGCCGGGGCAGTGCCGGGGCAGTGCCGGGACAGTGCCGGGACAGTGCCGGGACAGGAAAAACACATGCAGCTCCCTCACTTCCGATGACGTTACGCTAGATGCAGCCACACTGTGTCCCGAGCAAAGTAATCGCTCCTGTCAGCCAGGGCCCCGCTAGCTGATGGAGGGAACCACCTTCCCGCCTGATTCTCCCTGCAGGAGGCTTGGCCTTTTAATCCTGCCCTACCCGGTAATTTAGAGAATAGCAGTGATGATGACAACCAGAGCCAGCTGGATCTCAGGGAGAGTTCTAGGAGGCACACTGTAATTATCTAAATTAGACTCCGAGAGGGATTTGAGTTTTACAGCCCGGTGCGCTCTGCCACAGAAAGGAGTGCTGCTAATGTCTCTCTTTGCTCAGGAGGGGCCCGCAGCGAAGGGCCTCCTGGCCGATATCCAGGTGGTTCCTAAAGCTGTGCTCTTGGCCAAAACTGGCTGTGTCTCAGAATGGGGACACTTGAGAGGGCTTCTTCTAGAAACTTCTGAGAGTTCCTTCCCATGTTTGCAAAGAAAATGTTTAGGCTTTCTCCCAAGTGCATTCCCATCACGAAGCAGATAGGTCTTGCATATTCTTATGCCTTAAACTTATCCTTCGGTCAGCTTTCCCCTGAGGTTTTTTAATTTGTCTCACGTGGCGGCAGATGTCTACAAGGGGGTTTTAAAAATGGTTCTTAGGCTTCTTCACCAGACTTTCCGCCATCTCAGGGCCAGAGGTCGGGGACCCACACACAATCCCGAGGCAGCTGGGCAGCCTCCCCAGGTTTGTAAATGCCTCCCTCCTGCTCCCACGCCGCCCGTGGCTCATTCCATAAGCACCTCCGTGACGTTACATGTGACATTACCAACCTTGCACCTGATGGCCAGGCAGGCTGGTGTTTAAATCTAGCCAAACACTAGTTACTTGACCACCGGGAGGCGTGAACTGTGCGCTCCCATCAAAGACTTGCCCGAACACTGTTTCCACCTGCACCAGGCTCTGTCCCTCAAAGTGACCTCAGCCCCGTGCCGAGATTTTGCTCAAGAAAGCACAGTGAGAGCAAATTCCAAAATGGCCATTGTCTCAGCGCACTGTGCCAAACCATTTGCAGCAATTCTCCCCTCATTCCCCTTCTGTAATTTCCCATTTCCGCAGTATACTTAGTCTCCTTATTCTTTTTAAATGCTTTTTAGTGATTTCAGAGAGAGGAAGGGAGAGGGGGAAAGAGATAGAAACATTAATGATGAGAGAGAATCATTGATAGGCTGCCTCCTGCACGCTCCATATTAGGGATCAAGCCCTCAACCCAGGCATGTGCCCTGATGCGGAATAGAAGCTGCTGGTTGGGTCAACTCTCAACCACTGAGCCACACCAGCTGGGCTAGTTTCCTTTATCTTACCCTCTTTTCACTTCCCCATAGACTGTGTTTGTTTGTTTCCTCTCTGTTCTCCCTTGAGAAACCTCAGTTACCTTTGTCTTAACTGGAGTGAATCTCAGTTTATACTAGAATCTCCCTCCTCTCTGGTGGTAGTTTGACTAAAATCTGCCTTCAACACGTATCCGGCACTGCTTTTCTTTGACAAAGGCTTAGCTTTCCCATCTGTGTGACTGTTCTTCTCCTACCTACTATTGAATGACTAGGACTGTGCTGATGGTAACATGTCATGGGCCATTAGGATTGTCTCCTGACCTGATATCACATTTGTTACATGTGCAAATATCAGTGGTGCGCCGAGTAGGAGAAAAACCCCACCTACAAAAGGGCAAAAGCCACAGCTGAAAGAGTCTTCACTATTACCTGCAAACCACAGCACAGCAATGAGAATTTGATCACATAAAAATTGAGGCTCTCTGTCTGGTAAAGTCACCAGATGACAGAACAAAAGAACATACACTATGCAAGAAAACCCTCAAATGAACAGGAGAAAGAGCAACTCCAAAAAATGGAAAGGGAGTGATCTTGCATTTTTAGAGAAAGAATCCTCCCCACACCTGAAGTAAACACACACAGAGAGGCGCTTACTCTCCTTATTCATCAGTTATGGGACAATGAAGCCGCTGTGAGGTGTCCCTGTGTCTGGATCTTTGTCTCTGTTCGAAAGCGCTGTAAGCCACACGTGGTGGGGATGCGTGGAGGCTGGGCCGGGGAGCAAGCACACTGAGTGTGCGCATGCCACGGGAGCCAGGCTCTGAACAGAGATGCTCAGTGCAGTGTGACTTCCAGTGGCAGGAGTCCTCCAAGCTTGAAGGTCAGGCTGGCCTAGTGCCCTGGATGCACATGGGTGCAGTGCCACGAGGAGAGGAAATGGACCAGGTGTACAACACATGGGCCCAGAGCTCCAGGAGAACTCGGGGAGCAAAACAAAGCGTGAAACAACGTGCAGATACGCGCAGCTCTGAAGGGATAGGCACAAAAGGCTCACACTAACCAGGATGAAATAGTTGCCTGCAGGCATGGAGGAGGCACATGGGAGTGGGGAATGAAGCAAAAAGGGGTGAATAAATAGTGGGTGGAAGCTTGCTTGGGCCAGTGGGATCACATTTCACGTTCTCAGTACACCTGAGGGTAAAATAAACAAAAAAGGCCATTCTTTTGAGGAAAAGGATTACCTTTTGTTTGTTATGTGATTTATTGGGGCCTGCTAGTATGCCACACATGCTTAAATAATGAACACTTTTAGAAAGAGATTAAAGAACTTGTATGCATACATGCACAACCCATGGACACAGACAATAATGTGGTGAAGGCCTGGGGGGGGACCGGGCTAGAAGGGATCAGTGCGGGGGAAGGGAAACATCTGTAATTCTTTCTTTTTTTTTAAGTGACGATTTTTTACAGAGAGGAAGGGAGAAGGATAGAGAGTTAGAAACATCGATGAGAGAGAAACATCGATCAGCTGCTCCTGCACATCTTCTACGGGGATGTGCCCGCAACCAAGGTACATGCTCTTGACTGGAATCGAACCTGGGACCCTTCAGTCCACAGGCTGACGCTCTATCCACCAAGCCAAACCAGTCAGGGCTGTAATACTTTCAGTAATAAAGATAAAGAGGAAAAAGTAATTTTAATCCCTTATAATGTTTATGGTGTTTTCAGAGCTCTTTTTGCCCATAGGTAGGCCAATTTGGGTGTTATGACAACTAAATAAATATAGCTGGACAGTAGAGATATTTTTAGAAAATAAGGAGATTGAGGCTCAAATGAGGAAAGTGACTCGCCTGGAGTCACACATCTGGGAAGTGACTACGTTGTGAGTCAGACCTGGGAATCTTGACCCTAATCCAGGGTCTCGGTCCCCAAGGAGTATCACTGCTCCAAATGGGAAATCTTTGCTTCTGGGAGGAAATCAGGATGTAAATGTCACTTGGCTGGGATTCCTTTTTTCACATGCTCTTCTCTGTTTCCACTGGTTTGGTTTTATTTAGATTTTCGTTTCTTGCCTTGTTGTTGAGGGAGAAATTTTCTTATTCATTAGATTCCCTAAATCAAAGGTTGTTAGCTCACCAAACTGTGTAGTAGTCTTCACAGAACCACTAGGAGATACTTTTAATTTAGAAAAACCTTTATTATATATTTCCCCCCAAAATAAATTATGCTCCAGTAACCCTCTGAATCCTCCACTCAGAGATGACCATTGTTAAAAATTTAGGATCTCCTAGATCTTTCTCCCCAGGAAGTTGAAAGGTTTTCTTCCTCCCCCCCCCTCCCCGCAGGGAGGAGAGGAAGTAGGTCTGTAACTGGGTTGGAGTCTTGGGGATGGTCATCTGAGGAGATGGGCCAGTGGTGCCAAGTTGGCCGGTGGCCTCCTGAGGCTGGACATTCAGAAGTAGTTGACGTTGCCTTTACAAAGCAACTCGACATTCTGAGATGCAGTTGGGCTCTATGGACCGGAAGTTGGATTCCCTGGCGGGGAGGGCTCTAGTATCATAGACACATGTGAAGTCAGAACAGTTGAGGGTGTGTGTGCTGAGCGTTTGCCTGAAAGAGAATCCCAGGCTCCTGACTTGTTGTACAGTTAGCTGAGCTTCTAAGAACCATTCCCATCAAAGAGAGATTCTGGTTGCTAGAATCGGTTCCCAGTGGGGTTTCCTGTGTGTAACGAGGCACAGTTGTTTCTAGACACTGGGAGAGCGGACTTGTTTAAGATCTCCCCTATTTTGATGATTTGATGATGGGTTGCATTTGCTCCAGGAAGATAGGAAAGTGGAAAACTAGCATAGGAATAAAGGAAAGCAACATTTCTTCAATTCTTCACACAGGCTACCCCCTGTACTAAGACTTTAAAGGCTTCTTTCTTTTCTGTTTTTGAACTTCCTAACAACAAAACCTTTCTCTAAGTCTTTTTGTTAATCCTCAAACACAGATATTTTTCCCATTGATTTTTAGAGAGTGGAAGAGGGAAGGAAAGACAGAGAGAGACATCAGTGTGAGAGACACATTGATTGGTTGCCTCTTGCACACGCCCCCACCGGGGCCGGATTGACACACGTGCCCTTGGTTGGAATCGAAGCCTGGACCCTTCAGTCTGAGGGCCACTGATCTAACCACCAAGACACACTGGCTAGGGCCTCCAAGCCATGTATCCCCTAGTTACAGAGGCGTTTCTGAGACTCAGCGAGCCTTTCAGGTCTGTTTGACTTTAAAATCCATGCGGTCACATGGCCTGTTGGTGCTAGTAATGTCATTGGACCCCAGACCCTGCTTGACCATCCTGTGGGGTCCTTCTCTTGTTGTGCAGAAGGCCCAGGCTGCAGGGGAACGCCAGTCCTCCCCTCGGGAGCTCCGGGCTCAGGGTCCTGCTGCCTATGGACCAAGCGCCGTTATCACTCATTGTGCAGCTGAAGAAACAGACCCGGCCAGTGAAAGACCTTTCTCAGCGCCATGGAATCAGGATGGGCGAGGGGTGGGGTGGCGTATTCAACCCTGGGCGTGCTGAGTCCTCACTATTCAAAGTGGGGTCTGTGGTTCAGCAGCGTAGGCATCCACTGGGGGGCTTGTTAGAAATGCAGAATCTCAGCACCCCAACTCTGCATTAGAATGAGCCTCCTCATCTCTAGCAGCCAGGAGAATTCAGAGCATTGAACTCTCCAGGGTGTCCTGCAGGCGGGACACTCGCCTGCTGTGTGCCCAGCTGGGCCAGGCTCCTCCCCGCCCCCACAAGCTGGCCTGCATTATGCAAAAGACAAGAATCTGGTCCTAAGCCTGGTGTTAGCTGACCAAAGGGCCAGCCCCGCCTGGGCAGCGGGGCTGCAAGCCCTGGGCCCCTCTCCTTGGGGCGGGGCTGAGCACCCCTTTATCTGCTGCCGCTGGCTCACCCAGCCCACCGTGGCCTGTCCTCACCACCTGGGCCCAGCTGGAGGGCCAGCTGCCTCCTCGCAGCTTCCCACAGCGGCCGGCGGATTCCTCTGAGCTGCGCTGGGATAAAGGGCTGCGAGGTCCGCGGTGCTTTGGGGGAGGATAAACGTGAGAGCCCATCTGCCCCAGGAACGTGGGAACGGCTCTCGGCCAGGAGAGCGGGGACGTGCTCCGTCCCGGGCTGGCGTGGAGGCTCCGTGGCTGGAGGCTTTTCACGACTGTTGCTCAGTAGCCGCTGTTCCGGAAGCTGCTGGTCTGAGCATCGCCCTGCAGAAGTGAGGGGAAGTGCAGCACACACCTGTGCGGCCCCGCCCTCCCTCACCTTTCGGGCTCGTTGTTTTCTAGCTGTGAACACCCTCTGGGTGGAGAGAACAGCCAAGAACAGCCACGCAGAGGCTCCGAGGCATGAAACCACTGGCTGCTGTGGGCCATTTAGGGCTCGCTGCCTGAAAGACAAACCAAATAAGTGGCTTAAGTTCAGTGAAGGCTTCCTTCTCTCTCCTAAGAAGTCCAGAGCCCTGCCAGCATAGCCCAGTGGTTGAGCACCGACCTATAAACCGGAGGTCATGGTTCGATTCCTGGTTGGTGTGTAAGCCTGGTTTGCAGGCTCCATTCCTAGGGGATGGGGGAAAACTAATCAGTGATGGTCTCTCTGCCTTGATATTTCTCTCTCTCCCTTTCTCTTCCTCTCTGAAGTCAATAAAATATACATGCATACTGTATATATCAAAGAAGTAAAAAAAAAAAAAAACAAAAACAATTCTGAGCTGATACAGAGACAGCTTCTCGCTCTCTGCTTTGGCCACCCTTGGTATCTGACCTCTATCCTCAAGGTCACAAGATGGCTGCTAGCGCTCTAGCCAGGGTGTGTGTGTTCCAAGCAGAGAAAAGAGAGAGGAGAATGGGGCACAAGGTTATGCCCTCAACTGCATCAGCTCCTTAGAAAGAGACTTCTCGGTCTCCGCCTGGATTCAAGGGAGGCAGTGAAACTCAGCCTTTAGCTGTCATTAAGAGAGAAGCAGAGAATGGATACTGGGTCGGCTGCCATGTTTCCTTGGAGGCACGTCAAGTTCTCGGTATTGCCAGAGCCTAAGGTGCCAGAGGGCACGTGGTAGGAGAAGCGTGGCACTGACTTGCCAGCAGCTGCGGTTCAGGGCATGGGAGGGCACGGGGCGTGGGAAGGGGAGTGGGAAGGGGAAGTTCAGGGCCGTGGTGGTGCCTGCGCTGAGCCGTGGTGTGAACCTGCCTGCCCGCTGGGGTGTCCTGTGTCCTTCCCCCTTCTCTTTTCCCTCTCCCGTTCTCCACGTCACTCCCCCCTCCCGTCTCATGCCGTCTCTCCCTGGCAGTCCGCGGCATTTGGACTCTCAGGAGGAGAGGTCTTAGAAACCCAAGTGTGTGGAGGCCTCTCTGGGTGGCAAGGAGAACAGTGAAGGGAGAAGCTACACCTCTACATGCTTTTCCAAAGTGGGGTGTCCCGTTGGAAGGGATTCTGCTTGCAAACGCATTCCCCATGAGCCAGCTTTGGGAAAGGCAGCCTTCTGCTGCCTTCGCGGGGGCTTGCATGAGGACACCCTGCACCAGCACTTTCCTCGGAGAGATTCGACACGGGATCTGTCTGCCACGCAGCACCGAACTAAGATGCTCTCCCCGAGCCAGCAGACACCTGCAAGGCCCCACTTGGGATGGGGCGTCCTGTGAGTGGCGCCCTCGCGGCTGACGGTACCCGGGCCTCTGGCTTCCCAGCAGCGGGGCGCCAGCCCGGGATGCACACGTGTGCCGGCTGCACGGACGTGGCGCTGCTATCGGGTGAGTCATGAGAGCCCGCATTGGGACTTGACGACCAGACGTGAGTCATGGCCATATGGAGCCCTTATTCACATCTACCTTCCTTTGGTCCCTAATCCTTTGTAATGCCCCGGTTTCATGAGGTAACTTCAGGGGGATTAAGCTCGGACAGCAAAGTGACGTAATTAATCTAACTCGGCTTCGATTCAAGTCCTCTGCCACGTCAGTTTCGCAGGGTGATGGTGGCAGGTGGCTGGGCAAGTCCTGACGGATGCGCACTGTTCGGGGGGTGAGGGGAGGATTCGCTAGATGGGTGTCATTCGGGTTGTGTTCCAGTCCTGGTGTTGAACGTTTAGGGCAGTGGTTCTCAACTTTCCTAAGGCCGAGACCCTTGCATACAGTTCCTCATGGGGTGGTGACCTCCAACCATGAAATGTTGCTCCTGTTATGCATCGTGATGTAAATATCTGCATTTTCCGATGGTCTTAGGCGACCCCTGTGAAAGGGTCGTTCAACCCCCAAAGGGGTCGAGACCCACAGGTTGAGAACCGCTGGTCTAGGGCGTCCTTGAAGACACACCTTCCCCACGTTTCCTGGCTCAGCTATGAACTCAGGACCAGGATGGTCTTTTGAATTCCACACGGCTCCTTTCTGCCCGTAGCTACTCTCTTTAAAAAGAAATCTGTTTGGCCCTGGCCAGTTTGGGTCAGTGGATAGAGCATTGGCCTATGGACTGGGAGGCAACCAATCAATGTCTCTCTCTCACATCGAAGTTTCTCTTTCCCCCTTCCCACTCTCTCTGAACATCAATGGAAAAATGCACTCTGGTGAGGATTAATAAAATAATAATGCATTTAAAATAACAAATGCAAAACTAATAAGTTGTTTGGATGGGCAGATTTTGGTCACTATGTCACCTCTCCAAGGCCATATTAAGAGGTTTTGGGGGCGATACTTTGCTCCAAGGAAGTGATATAAATAGTGGGGATTTAGCTTCTATCATGGGGAGGTCGTGACAACAGAGTACTCAAACGTGTTGGTGAAAATGAGCTATTTCTCTGCCTTCTAGGGCCAGCAGGTCCGGACATTTTCTTCTCCCCTCTTCTCCCCCCTACCTCCCCGCCTCCAGCGTGTGGAATAGGTGAGCGTGTCCTCAGCCCACCTCTCCACGCTCTGGGGGAGCCGATTCCCCTTCCGCGCCTGCGCCGCCTCCTGGGGTTCAAACTTTTAAAAATCAGGACAGGAAAAAGCCACCTTTTAAAAAAAGTTAAATCTTACTTGCAAATTGGAACTCTCGGGGCTCCAGGCCCTGTGGCCCACAGGTAGCTGTGCTCTTTTCCTTTGGTGATGGGAAGCACGGGACTTGGTTGGAAAGTCTGTAAGGAGGAGTCTCCGAGAGATTGTCAGAACCTTGCTGAAAGTGGCGCACCCCACCTTGACTTTTCCAAACAAGTCTGAGCCCCCGGGTGTTTTACTGGAATCTGTGTTTAAACTGCAGACATCCTTGCTTAAATATTGCAGATGCATGTGTTTTCTCACTGATACTTACCCTGCTGATAGTACCTAGAAGTTAATTTTAGTTCCAGCTGTTACTACAATAAAAGCCGAAGGAGTCAGGCGAATGAGGCTGTCTGGCTCCGTTAGCCAGACAGTCCCTTAGCCCTCACTTTCACAGAAACGCGTGTCAGAGTCATCGTTCATCCATTGCTCAGGGTCTGCTGGTCAGCCCTGGCACTTTGGGAAAGTGGGGTAAGGTCGACTATGCCAGTGGTTGGCAAACTCATCAGTCAGTGGAGCCAAATATCAACAGTACAACAATTAAAATTTCTTTTGAGAGCCAAATGTTTTAAACTTAAACTATATAGGTAGGTACATTGTTATTAACTTAATTAAGGTACTCCTAAGCTGGCCTTTGCTAAAAACATGGTATTTTGTGGAAGAGCCACACTCAAGGGGCCAAAGAGCAACATGTAGCTCACGAGCCGCTTCGGAGCCCGGGGAGAGGCCTGGGAGAGCTACTCGGGGTCACCCACCCATGGGGGGCCAGGCCCGGAAGTGTCTGACACGCGGCTGGTGTGGTCCTCACTCCAGCGGTTAGAGGAGGAGGACCATCTGCAGAGGAGAAGCGAGGCCTCCGGGCCTCCCAGAGGATGGATACCTCACCCGTGGTCGGCTAGCTGGTAAACCCACTCGCTCAGTGACGCGTTCGTGGGCCGTGTGCTCTGGCCCAGGCACAGAAGGCGCTTCAGGGAGATCCGAAGAAGACCAGACACGGGACTTCCGTGGGAGAACGAGACAAGAGAATCAAGGATGACCTAAAGCATGATGCCACTGCGGGGGTGGGGTGGGCATGGCTCAGGGCCACGGTGGGCATGGGTGGGTGGTCATCTCGCCAGACTCGGCAGCCCTACTCACTGCCTTCCCTCTCCGAGGCCCTCACACTCCCGCCCTGTGTCCCCACAATTTGAGAACTCGGACACTCCCCGACCCAGTTCCTAGCACGGCAGGAGTAAAGCAGTGATCGCAGCCCACACTGAGCAATAGTTCGCCGCAAATCTCCCGTGCAGAGGGGTCTGCATCGTTTATCTCAGTCTGCGCCGTCACGAGGT
>PVJN01055016.1:0-13222 GCA_004026805.1 Lasiurus borealis | reverse complement strand
TCACACACACACACACACACACACACACACACACACACACACCACACACACACACACACACACACACGGAATTCCATGCCATGCCATCACACATACATTTCCTTTCTTAAGATGCTTCCATAATGCCAATGGCACCTCCATCCACCAATTTCCTGAGCCTAAACCTAGGATTCATCTTTAATTTCTCTCTTTTCTTCTTATCCTATGTTTAATCCATTGGTCAGCCTTCTTTGTTCGAGAATGTTCTCCATTTCCTTCTATTTCTTTGCTACCACCCTCGTTGATGCCATTGTGTCTCACATGGATTACTGAACTAGTCTTTAGTCCATCCTCCCTTTTTCTCCTGAAATCCGTTCCCCACTTATCAGGGTGACTTTAAAATTCAAATCAGATCACTTAACTCTAATGGTTAAAATTTTAATGAACTTAAAACAAGCTTTGAATCTCTTATTAGGCCTACAAGGCTTTAGATGATGTGGATCATGTCAATTTCGGGCCTCCATCTTCTGAAACTTTCCCACTGCCATGGTCTCCATTTTTCAGGCTTTCCTGTTGTTCCTTCCAAACAAGCATGCCTTTGGACCTTCCTTCATGTCCATCAAGAATGCTCTTCCCCAGTTGGCCTGCGCACTGAAAGATCCTAGGTTCAACTCTGGTCAAGGGCATGTACTTTGGTTGTGGGCACATCCCCAGTAGCGGGTGTGCAGGAGGCAGCTGATGGATGTTTCTCTCTCATCGATGTTTCTCTCTCCCTTCCTCTCTGTAAAAAATCAATAAAATATATTTAAAAAAAAAAGAATGCTCTTCCCCTGGAGTAGGAAATAGTTGTTTCTCACAGCAGCCTTCACTGAGCCTTCTCTGACTCTTGGGACTGAAGTACTTCAAACCTTCTCCATCCGTGACTTTTCCTACCACTCTCTATTTTATAGAAAAAAAAATCGATTTATGTATTTTTTATGTTTATTATACCTTTTGTGTCAGTAGAAACAGGGAATCTCTGGAAGAATAAGTACTTTGTCTCTTCCTTTGTTACAGCCTTGTCTTTAATAGTCTAATGCAATAGCAGATGATCAAAAATTATTCAATGAATAAACCAGCGATTGTACGAGTGAGTGGATGAATGAGGTTGCCCTGGACACTAGAGTAGGAAGAGCTGGAGAAAGGGAAAAAAGCCAATTTTCTCTTCTATTCCCCACCAGTAACATTCCCGGGACGCACTGAGCAAGGCCTCACAGAAGCCATGGCATCCGTGAGTCTAGGTTCACGGCACACCGTTAGATTTTTGGAAGGCCTGGCTTCCATTTTTGTCATTAATTAAATGAGAATAATAATCCCTGCAGTTATCATGAAGATTAATTACTTAATCACTGTCACCGTTTCCAAGGTACAAGAGGTACTCAGAGTTTTTGTCTAATTTTTTATGGGCCGTATGTCTACATTCCTATCCCCACATGAGAACGTTTCTAGAGACGAGGCTTTGTCCTTTTCTGAAGCTCCTGCCTCCGCCGTCTGCTTTAATGGGGTGTTTTCCCCGTAAGCCCCCGTTTTGGCCAGTTCTCCTGGGGGATGAACGGGAGCATCTGGCTCGGGTGCACGCTGTCAGTGCTCAGCCTCCATGCTGAGGGGCGGGCCGCAAGAACAGATGATGGGGAAGATATCAGCCTGTGCAAATCCTCCAGTCCCTTCTCTCCAAGGAAATCAGTGAGCTCCCAGCGTCTAACCGGGAAGATCCTTGCTTGGCAGGCAGGAGCCAGCGCTCTGCTTGCAGCCACTCGGGCCACCGAGCCAGATCCTTCCTACGGTGACTTTATCCCGGGACAAAACAGGGAGACGCACTTCTGGGGGACGGAGATAAAGCCAATGCAAAGGCTTTGTGCCTGCTGTTCTCTCCACTTTCCAGGTAGGAACTTAAAGAGCTCAAGACGTAAGTTGTTTACCTTTCCGGGGGGGGGGCCTGGAAACTTCGATAACATCCCCACACACAGAGCCTGAAAGAAAAACTCTCTACTTCTTATCACACCTCCTATCCATTTTCTGCAGGCGATGCAAGCAGAGTGTCTCCCTATTCCTCCCACAGCGTACAACCAAAGCCTCTCTCCGTGGCAGCCCCAACCCCATTTTCACGTTCCGTGGCTGCGGGGTCTCTCCGGCGTTTAGGATTTAGATATCCTCAGCCCTCAGCGGGCATTGTTCAAAAGCGTAAGTAGCTCTCTATGTCCTGTGTGGGCTGCTGCCGCTCACTGACCCGATGACGATGGTGAGGATGATAATATAGTGGCGGTGCTGGCAGCGTTGTTGATGATAAAGGGAAGGAGGGAAAAAAAGAACTAAAATATAAAGAATGCTTACAGGAAACTATGATCCTTACAACCACCCTTGAAGGAAGGAATTATTATTATTTCCATTTTACAAACACAATGGAGTAGCTACCAAATTGCACACGTATCTAACCAAGATCTTGATTCCGTTTACTTCTACAGGCAGGTTTATAAGGTTCACCCTGCTGAACAAAGGTAATAAGTGCTTAAACACAGGGTGAAGGGTTTTGCGTGAGCTCACTGAGAGGAGTCCTCTGAAGTCAATGCCAATGACGTTTGCAGTTTAGGCCTAACAGCAGCTGCCCACACGGAATAGATCTGGAAGCCTCGGTCCATTTTCTAATTGACCGAACGAAATGTGGTCTCTGCTGCAGCTCGGCCGAGCACTTCCTGGCTTCTCTGTTCCACAGAAGCTGCTAATGGAGTTAGCCGATTGTTACAGCACGGACTGAGCCATAATTCAAACCCAGGAGGCAGGATGCAAACAGCCCTGGGTTAGGAGTCAGAAATCCAGGATTCTAAATTCAAGGCATCCCTGGACTAAGTTGGTGATCACGAACTAGAGGTATAGGCAGGCATACAGTGTCAGAAAGAAACTCTAGTCCAGTGATTTTAACCTTTTTTGTTTATCTCATGGCACTCATAAACTAGTTATTAAAATTCTGTGGCATACCAAAATACATCCTATATAATAAAAGCCCAATATGCAAATTGTCCCCTAGGGCAGCCGTTCTACTGCTATGACGTGCACTGACCACCAGGGGGCGGTGCAGCACAAGGCGGGTGACGCAGTGCTGGCAGCAGGTGGCAGTGGAGGTGCTGCCAGCCCCAACGAGAGCGGGACCACGGTGGGATGGTGGAGCAGGTGAGCAGGCATATGAGCTGGTGCTGTGAGGCTGGGGAATGGGGGACCCCAAAAAGGGGCCCTATCTCCATAGGCCACCTTGAGGGACCCCCACCTGTGCACGAATTCATGTACCGGGCCTCTAGTATATATATATATTTTTTGCTGATCTGACCAAAAAAATAGATATAATTTTGATTCATTCCCAGCAGACAGCTACTGTGTTGGCTCTTGTCACTTTTTTATTTGACAATCCCAGAGAAAAGAGGTCAGTGCCCCTGAGAAAACAGCCAGGTATTGCATGTTTTAAAAACGCGTGGGGCACAGTGGTGGAAAACCGCTGTTCTAAGCCATTTAGAGCAGAGCCAGCACTCGGAGGAGGGGCTGCGATGGTGAGCAAGTATTCAGCCCGAGGACTCCTGGCTCAGAAAGAGGCACCGCTGGTCCTGGAAGGCCTGCCCTCCTGACTCTCAGCCCGTGCTCCTGCGAGCACAGGATTTCAATAGTGACTCTTCGCTCTAGGATGCCGAGAACTATTTGAAGTGGTTCAATATGCCTCCTCAGGAAAAGATGGCACCTGATGAGAGAATCCTAAGTGGCTACCTTTCCCGCCATGCCAAACAGATTTCGGTCTAAGTTAGTCCCGGTCCCTACGGACTAGAAAAAGGCAGGTGGCGCTTGTAGCGAGGGAGGCCTAGTTTACAGAATCCCCGGATGTTTGGATGCGTACTATTTCCTAAAGGCCATGCCAATCAGCTTGCTTTTTCTCTGTGTATTAGAAGGGCCAAAAGGATTGAAAGAGAATGGGCATTCAGTAGAACCTACTGATTTTGGTATCAAGAAAAGAAAATCCCTGAAGGTTTCCAAAATATGACGGGGAAGGGGTTCAGTTGTAGAACTAGGCAAAAACCAGGTAATTGATAATGACAGAAATGATTAAAGCAAACTGGAATTTCTCCTCACCAAGAACTTAGAAATATTTTCTAGCAGGACTCCACAGGAAACTGCCTTATTGCTACCACCACCGCTACATTTATTGCATTAAGAAATATAGAACTGGGCCAGGCCAGTGTTGCTCAGTGGTTTGTGAACCAGGCAGTCAAGGTTCAATTCCTAGTAAGGGCACATGCAGGAGTTTCAGGCTCGATCCCCAGTAGGGAACAGGCAGGAAGCAGCTGATCAATGGTTCTCTCTCATCATTGATATTTCTATCTCTCTCTCCCTCTCCTTTCATGAAATCAATAAAAATATATTTTTTTAAAAAGTATAATTGGAGCCCTAACCGGTTTGGCTCAGTGGATAAAGCGTCAGCCTGTGGACTGAAGGGTACCAGGTTCAGTTCCAGTTGGGGGTATGTGCCTTGGTTGTGGGTGCGTCTCCGGTGCAGGGTGTGCAGGAGGCAGCTGATCAATGTCTCTCTCTCTCATCGATGTTTCTAACTCTCTATCCTTCTCCCTCCTTCTCTGTAAAAATAATAAAAATCAATAAAATATATTTTTTTTAATTTAAAAAAATATATAATTGGATACCTTTTAAATGCTGGGGCTGGGGCATAGAACTAGTTTCCCATTATTGGTGAAGGAGGTATTGCATTTTGTGGTTATGTTCAACAGTTTATACCCTAAGGTACCGAGTTTCCGAATCTTAATCAAAAATTGTGTTGCCGAGGGTTTTCAGATGGCTTGTCACCATGCAAACACAGGGTTCCATCAGCGTGTGTGTCTCCCCTGTAGCTTTGTTCTTGTTTCGCTTCAGCCAGGGAAGCCTCACGCGATCATTAATTGTCACGCCAGCGCTTTTAGGGAAACCTATCTGGCCATCACCTTTAAATTAGCCTCCAGCCCTGCAAATGGCTTTAATTACAGCCCCAATTGGCAAGGAGCCTGTCTAGGTTTCCTGTGCCTACAAATTCACAGTGTCACAGGGATGGCGGGAACAGGACACATGTTAATGAGGAAACCTCCAGGTCTCATCCGGGTCACGTCCATCTTTTTAAAAATAAATCCCCATGCAAACAGCCCGCTGGCCAGGCGTGGCCGGCAGGGAGTTCAGCTCACAGGGCCCCAGGCAGAAGGAAACAATAAACTTCCTTGTAATCCTAGGAACTGGGATATGGTCTCTCTTGGCTTCTCGGCACTTATTATGGGGCTTTAACTACCTATTCAGCAGCACAGATGTAATGTCTGAGCCACAGGATCGTTTGCTGCCTTTTGATTCCCAGCATCGCCTTTGTTTAAGGCCTCATCTTGCGTCTGTGCTTTTGGACCAGCCTCTGATTTAGTGATTATTATTTGGATGACGAATCCATTCAATGAATATCTACTGACCGTCTTTCTATGCTGGGCCCTGTTCTGGGGAATCAGGAAATGGGAAGGTAAACTTTCTCCTTTCATAAAGTTTACAGCCTCGTTGAGGGAAGCAAAGGTCGAATAAGATGCAAGTACAGTGGTACCTCGAGATATGAGTGCCCTAACATACGAGATTTTTGAGATATGAGCCGTTGAGAGAGCAATTTTTGCTTTGAAATATGAGCAACAGTTGAGATATGAGTAATTGCGCTGATTGGCCAGCTGTACACGACCCACCAGTTTACCGCGACTCGAGCGTCTCATAGTTTCCCACGCCTCAAGGTTACGGAACGAATTAAACTCGTATCTCGAGGTACCACTGTACCTGTAAGTACTGTGAGGAGGGGCAGTGCTACTCAGACAGGGGGCCGGAAAGGCCTTCCTGGTTCATGAGCATCTGAGCAGAGCCTTGAAGGGAGGGAAGAATGTGCCTTCCAGAAACCTGCCCGGAAATCTCCTCACCACGGAGGGACCAGCAGGACCAAGGCTCTGAGAGTGGGGGATGCTGGGCTTCTACACAGGCTGGGGTGTGAGGGCTAATAGATGGTGGGTAATGTGGGGAGGGGAGGCCCAGTATGCCTTAGAAAGAACATTGGAGCTATTCCGAGTCATATCTGAGGAATCGGAAAAGGGACCTTAGCTTACTATCCCCAAACGTAGTTCTAATCACATTTCCTCTACAGTGGTACCTCGAGATACGAGTTTAATTCGTTCCGTAACCTTGAGGCGTGGGAAACTATGAGACGCTCGAGTCTCGGGAAACTGGTGGGCCGTGTGCAGCAAGCCGATCAGCGCGATGACTCCTATCTCAACTGTTGCTCGTATTTCAAAGCAAATATAGCTCGTATCTCAAAAATCTCGTATGTTAGGGCACTCGTATCTCAAGGTACCACTGTATATTAATTTATTTGCTTGCTATCTATAATAATAAAAGGGTAATATGCTAATTAGACCGGATGTCCTTCTGGACAACCTTTGGGATGAAGCTGAGGCTGTGAGGGAAGCCCGGGTCCCTGTGTCAGAGGGAAGCTGGTGCCAGCAACCGGGGGGGAAGAAGGCCTACTCGTGCACAGATTTCGTGCACCGGGCCTCTAGTTTTCTATAAAATAAATTCCGAAAGCTTTTGCCTGGCATTTCAACCACTCTGTGATGTAGCCTTGTATGCCCTCTCCCGCACGTTCTGCTTTCCTCACTCTCTTTTCTAGCCGGTCAGCAATCTCTTTTTATTGTTTGTAATCGTGCACGTTTGCGATGATTCGACGTAACGAGTGACATTTGCTTGGAAGTTAACCCCCACAGGATGGCACTGATGCCTTCGCTGGTGAATCATGATATTGGCTACTGTTTCCTTAGCACCTACTACAGGTCAGTCACTCTGTGGGGTGTGTCTCACTTAACATTTGAAATAGAGTTGATCAAGCCCCTACCTTCATTGCGCAGAGGAGAATACAAAGCTGAAATACGTAGCGTCCAGAGAGTGCATTGCCAGGAATGAAACAGCCACGGCGGGCCCTCAGGTGCCCAGCTCCTGCGTACATCTGTGTGGCAGACAGCTGTTTGTGGATGTCTCCCCCACTTAACTGCAAGCTGCTTCTTGGCGTGACCCACACTTGATCCATCGAGTTATCCCCGGGACTTATCAGAAGACACACGGAACAATTACTTGCCAGTATAATTGAAACTTTGAGAATGATAACCAGGGGGAAGATCTCAGAGTCTTTTCCCAGAAAAAAAAACAAAAAAAAACTTTCATTTGCTCACTTTTCTGTTTGTGTATTCACATCTGCCTCTGTTTGTTCCACAAACACGATAGAAACCCAGAATGCAAAGCTGGGTGATTAGACAATGGGAAATGCAAAGATAAACACAATGAGCGCCGATCCCAAGAAGCTTAAAATCCAATTAGATGAGAAGAAAGATGGGAATTAACATTTATGCAACGCCCATCGGTGGCTGGGGACTGCGCGGATTTCTTAATTGCCCACCAGGATGGATCATCAATACCGGGAAACTGAATCTCAAATAAGGTAAATATATGTCTTACCAGCACATGCTAAGTAAGACAGCACCACTGAGATATAGGGCCAAGTCCATAACCTCTTTCCCCCACACTACATCAAAAGGGGCCTAATATTATACCTACACGGTTATACCGGAAGTCACAGCCAAGTGCTTGCATGAGATTCCATGCAATTCCTCTACCTGTAAAACATGCAAAGGCACTGCAGAAAGCACAGGAAGAGGGAGCGGGGATTGGCGCTTGGGAATGAAGACAATTTTTAAGGATTGAGCATAGATACAAACAGAAGACGGAGGCAGTGGTGAGGTGAAGAAATGAACCTCCACACCTGGGAACACACGGTTTTGACAAGACTTGTAGATAGCAAACAGATACAAGTCTTTTAGTAAATGTTGATTAAGTAGGAAGGGAGAGAGATAGGGAAAGAGGAAGGGAGGAAGGGATATACAAAGAGAGGGAGGGAGTAATCCATAGTTGCTTAATGCTGATCATCCATGTCTGTCCAACTCATGTATTTTTACTCCCGTCATTCATTCCGTTTGTTTCACCCTCTCTCTGGAGAGGGGCATACTTACGGACACGAACATTTTAGTAGGCTCACCCGGGTTCAGAAATCCGCTCAGCTCTTACCTAGCTTGGCCCAGAAACTCAACATCTCTCTTCCCACTTCCCCCTCTGCAGAATGGACAGCATGCAGGAGGCAGCTGATCGATGTTTCTCTCTCATTGATGTTTCTAACTTTCTATCCTTCTCCCTACCTCTCTGTGAAAAATCAATAAAAAATATTTTTAAAAAAAGAGAGAGAGAGAGACATCCTCAGAGCAACAGCATGAAGGGCCAAGAGTTGGGGCAGAATGATGGCATGCTGGTGAATTCTCTTATTACGTGTTGCCAGATCTGCCCAGACTGAACTGGTTTAGGATCGTTTCTCCTTACAGGAGAATTCCAGGTCCCCCTTCCCCCCACATGGGTTACTGGCTCCTCTTCTCTGCTTCTTTAGAACTACTTGAAGGCAACGCTTTGGGCTATTACTGTAATAGAGCCACCCACGAGAGCTCTTTCCTTAAGAGATGCTCTGGCGACAGGACACGCAGAGGCACCGTCTTCCTCGCGCAGGTACAGTCTCACGCCTGCTGGGGAAAGCACTGCCTCCGTCAGATGAGCTGTGAAGGGGGATGTGACAGGTGCAAGGACAGAAGAAAGGAACTGCCCTCACTGCACTGAGTGGCAATGCCATGGGTTCAGGGCGGCTCCTGCCAGCTCCTGGGAGCTGTGCTCTGAGCCAAGCAGAAGGCTGTTTGCTCCTGAGGAAGAGGTGACATCCAGAGCCACTTCTCTCTTCATTCGTATGACCCGAGACCTTCAGAGGGCAACCGCAAACACGCCTCTTCTTCTCCCCGTTCCGGAGGCCCCACCAAGTGGCTGCCGTGCCCCTGACTCTGACACGTGATGCTAACCCAAGTCTGCATCTGTGCACACAAGCTCTCTGTCCAGAGGGCATCCCTGCCACCCCCTCTGTTTCTCCAGTGAGTGAGGGCTTGTTCTCCCCAAAGTCCAGCCCAAAAGTTATGATTGATTTCCCTCCGTTATTCAGTGCCGACTTCTACAGTGGTACCTCGAGATACGAGTTTAATTCGTTCCGTAACCTTGAGGCGTGGGAAACTATGAGACGCTCGAGTCTTGGTAAACTGGTGGGTTGTGTGCAGCCGGCCGATCCGCGCGATGACTCCTATCTCAAATGTTGTTCGTATTTCAAAGCGAAAATCGCTCGCTTGATGGCTCGTATCTCAAAAATCTCGTATGTTAGGGCACTCTTATCTCGAGGTACCACTGTATTTGTAAAGAGCAGTACTTCCCAAGTACCAAAAATATGGCTATCACATTGTATTTGGTTATAGCCATATTATTTGTATTTTAGGAAGTTAAAGGTCTGTTGCACACACACTCTGTGCCCCCTACCACTCATACACACACACACACACACACACACACACACACACTAGCACATGCACTCAGCCCGCAGGAAGCCCTCTGTGCACCGGCTGTGCACTGGCTGGACATGTCCTGGTGCAGAGTCAGCAGCCCCGGCCTAGGCCTCAGCAGCCTCCCTGAGACTCCGTTGTAACAACAACCTGCACCAGCAGGGCTTCTGAGTGGAAGTAACAGCCCACGTAAAGCGGGTTAAGCAAAGATTCTGTCTTTTCATCAAACACCCAGTCCGAGAGGAGAAAGTCCCTGGTGTCCAGGCTCTCAGAGAGGCCACCTGGGTCCAGGCACCACCCAAACCTTCCACACGCTGCCCGTGGGCTCTGCGTTCTGCTGACATTCAAGGCAAGAAAAGGGGGCAAAGAGCAGCGCCCCCTGGTGGCCGAGCTCTCATCGGTTATGAAAAAGCTTTCTTGGAAACTAGCTTTCACTTCCATCCCCTTGCCCAGAACTAGGTCATGTGACCGTAAACAGCTGCAAGCAAGGCTGGGGAATCAGGGAACATAGTCAATCCCTAGGCAGCAGCATCAGCTGCCCCAAACAAGGGGTTCTATTAGCCAAAAAGGGAGTGGAAAGGGGGGGGAAGAGAGAGAGACACTATAGGCTACCAACAGTGCCTTCCACACTCCATCGCTGCTCTTCCTTTCGTTTTCTCTCAAACTTCGAACGGGCTGATCGCCGGAAACAGGCGAAGTGCCATAGATATATGTCACCACCTGCCCTCCCTTCACTTCTCCACAAATGCTTCCCAGATTATTGGCAGGAAGAAGCAAAAAGCGTCAATCGGGCCAGAGATACAAATCCTGCCGAGAGAGGCTGGCCGGCCAGGCTGCGCGCCCGGCCCTCACTGCTTGTTGCAGGCACAGAGGTGACGTGTCACAGGCCTGAGCCTGCAGGACCAGGCGCCATCAGCTGTGAGTGTCAGCAAGGCCTTTCAGGGGACGGGAAGGAAGGAGGGAGGGCAGGCCGGTCCAAGTCAGAGCTGAACTCCCCACCCCTGCCCTGTGGGGAAGGGAGGGCCCCACCTGTCTGAAGAACATGACAGAAATATCCAGACGCAGGTGAAACATATACAGCGGTACCTCGAGATACGAGTGCCCTAACATACAAGATTTTTGAGATACGAGCCGTTGAGCGAGCGATTTTTGCTTTGAAATACGAGCAACATTTGAGATAGGAGTCATCGCGCGGATCGGCCGGCTGCACACGACCCACCAGTTTACCACGACTCGAGCGTCTCATAGTTTCTCACGCCTCAAGGTTACGAAACGAATTAAACTCATATCTCGAGGTACCACTGTACTGAGCCAGAGCTCAAAATCAGGAAGAAAACAGTAATTCTCTTTCTCCAGAACTATGACCTGTGTGATAGGGAGAAGCTAGGGAAGCATTAGGGCTAAGGATGCAGAAATGTCTTTAGATCAGAGACCACATCTCCCAGCTCCGTGGTCGGCAAACTGCGGCTTGCGAGCCACATGCGGCTCTTTGGCCCCTTGAGTGTGACTCGCCTGGGGGAGTCTATTTTGAAGAAGTGGCGTTAGAAGAAGTTTTAGTTTAAAAAATGTGGCTCTCCAAAGAAATGTCAACCGTTGTCCTGTTGCTATTTGGCTCTGCGGACGGATGAGTTTGCCCACCACTGTCCCAGCTCAAGTGTGTCATCAAATCCCTCCTCTCAGAAAGACCCAGGTCCTTCCGCCTTAGCAGTAGCAACAATACAGTTTGCTGTCATGTTTATAATAGCGTATCCAGAGCAATTCAATATGGAAATTGCTAAGTTTTCATCCCATTCATCCGTAAGAGCTGCCCATTGAAGGGGTTATTATATTCTGGCCCATGATTCCACCGGCCATACTTCAATAAAACGGTGAACGCGGAGTTCAAATGTAAGCACCGCAGAGCAGAGAAGCCCAGTATCAATGACCGAGTCTTCATTCACCACCACGTCCCCCCCTCATCCACACCATGAAACACACTGACTAATACAGGAGCCAAACTTCCCCGGGAACTAGAGACACACAAGCGAGCCTGAACCTCTTCTCTCCCCACCCTCCAGTCTGCCGGAAACAGAACGTGGTCTCACTCATAGAAAGATGTGGAAGGAAGCCGGAAGGCTGGTCAACAACCTTAATTGCTCTAACTCAGTGGTTCTCAACCTTCCTAAGGCCTCGACCCTTGCATACGGTTCCTCATGTGGTGGTGACCCCCAACCATGAAATTTTGCTACTGTTATGCATCGTAATGTAAATATCTGCATTTTCTGATGGTCTTAGGCGATCCTGGGGGTCGCGACCCACAGGTTGAGAACCATTGCTCTAATTACTCACTGTTTAGTTGAGATATTGTTAGCTGAATCGGCCTCTATCTCTGTTTGTCTTTTGTATTTTTGTTATTGGAATTTCCTGCCTAAAGGCTATGGGTGTGTCCCAAAGTCTCAGTAAAAGGGATAGCAAGGCCAAGACCTGTTTGGCTCAGTGGATAGAGCGTCGGCCTGTGACTGAAAGGTCCCAGGTTGGATTCCAGTCAAGAGCATGTACCTTACTTGCAGGCACATCTCCACTATGGGGCCTGCAGGAGGTGGCTGATCGATATCTCTCTCTCATTGAAGTTTCTGACTTTCTATCTCTCTCCCTTCCTCTCTGTAAAAAAACAATAAAATATATTTTTAAAAAAAAAGGGGGGGATAGCAAGGCCAGAGCAGTGTGTAGTCTTCTCACTAGAAAGGCTTCCACCTGGCCCCCAATATTCCCAAATTACTACTTTTCTAGACTCTTTTCATTTGCGTGCGGCCTCCTCCAGAACCTGAACCCTGACTGGGAACCCTGAGCCATAGGGGATGTGAAAAAGGTTCCCACACACATCCCACCCCTTTACACACACACACACACACACACACACAGGCACATACACATGCACATACACATACCACTATCATCTCATCAAGGGAAGGTGAGGGTGGAGATGGTTCTTCAAGATTCAGACATTCACAGACTCTACTCTGTAAATAAAGATCAAACACCATCCCCACTGTCACTACGTTTGGCTCTTTGAGGATGGTGTCTCTTTTAGCGGTTGACAATAAAAAAAAAAAAAAAAGGACAGAGCAAGAATTGAAACTTGACACCTTTTCTCATTCATGTCACCTTTGCCGAAACCACGGAAACACAATCAGGGCTTTTCCAGCGACTCGGTGCTTTGTGGGGAGGTGGCAGCGTTCAGACTCAGCATTTAATAATAGCTTAATTAAGACGGAGCCATCTGTTTCTCCCTGAGGAGTTGTGCAGAACGCACAGACGAGTTATTTCCTTTTCCTCTTCTTTCCCCTTGTGTACACTGGCCCTTCTACCCCCTTCGCAGGCACCCACGGAGAACACCCACCTCTGCTTCTTGACTCAGCACCCCAGGCGCCACTTCCCTGGCTCAGGGCACCCCAGCATCTGAGCACAGATGCGGGGAGACGTGGGTGCGAACTGGACCTGTTTGCTGACTTGGCGTGAGTCTCAGCTGAACCTGTACCTGCCTGCCTACGAAGATGGGAATCCCATTCTCTGTCCCTCAGGGCTTCCCCCAATCGGTGAGAATGGATGCCAAGTACCTAGTCACTGTAATTCCTGTGATGTGACCCTTTGATTGTTACCAGTTCAGTGTGAAAGAAGGAGTAGGAGAAGAAGGAGAAGAAGGAGAAGGAGGAGGAGGAGGAGGAGGAGGA